>JAMFTS010005523.1:0-26977 GCA_028095005.1 Rhynchospora pubera
TATTTGCCCTTGTCTAATTTCAGGTTCAGTGATGATTTGGAGCAAAATTGGGCCCAAGGCAGTGTCCAAGCGGAGCAAATCAGAGTCCAAGCGACTGGAGCAAAGGAACAGGGTCAAACCAGACAAGTCCCCTGTTCTGGCGATCCGCCAGGATTTCTGTCGACCCGTCAGGTCTCTAGGCGACCCGCCAGGATTCCTGTCGACCCCGCCAGACATAAACCGACTTGCCCAATTTGCAGAGATATTTCTGGCAGAGCACTTTCTCTATTCTTGGACGAGCCAGACATGATCTCCACCTATGGGAACCGCCTTTGAGAGCTATTTAAACATAGGAAGAGCTCCAGAAAAGAAGAAGTCAGTTTAGAGAGAGAGAAATCGAGAGAAGATAGCAGAAACTCCACCCGGCTGCCTCCTGTCGACCCGCCAGGATTTCAGGCGACCCGCCAGAAGACAAGCTGAGAGTTGTTTGCTGTTGTTTCTTGTTGTATTCTTTCTCTATTTTCTGTCTTTTGATGTTTAGTTTGCTGAAACCTTTTATCTTTATGTTTAGTATGACTTTTAGTGAGTAGTTTAGTTTAGGGGCAATTGTAGGGAACCATGACTTGGTAGATTAATGAAGTTTGATTTAGTTTTCTAATTTTTCTAAGTTGTTTTGCTTTACTTAAGTTTATTTGCTGAAATTGTGAATTGAATTGAATTGATTTGAAGGTTTGCTCACTTGGTTAGGCCTGACCTCGTAGATAAGCAAATAGAACCCTAATCTCAAAACAATTTGTGTTCTCAAACCATAGGATAGTTAGTATACCCAAAAGGTGAAACCGGAACTTAGCCGAGAGGTTTATTCCCTCCTAAGATCGAGAGATCTAGGATATCCTACCGAATAGTTAAAGCAAACCCTAAAACTTAAGCCAAGAAACGAGAGTTGAAACTTAGGTTTTTAGGGAGGTTTAGAGGTTAAAACTTAGTAATACCAAATCAAGAACGAGAGTTAGTATTTGGACCAGAGTTTAAGACAAAAACCTGAACTTAGAGAACTTAGAAACTAATTAAACTGAATTGTCGTACTGTTCTGGCGACCCGCCAGGAATCCTGTCGACCCGCCAGGATAGTGCCTGGAAGTGGAACCCGATCAATTGACCCTAGTTTAAGTCATTAATTCAAGCTTAGATCTTTACCTTAATTTTTAGAGTAATTTAGAGGTTAATTAGAGTTTTAGAATTAATTCTTTTAGTTTAAATTCAATCATTTCCACCATTTAATCAATCTTTGACTTGTTTACCCCTAGATCAATTAAATTTAGTTACTTAAAATCTATAGTTTAGAATAACCGTCCTTGTGGATTCGACCCTCAAGCTATACTGCATTAGATTAGATTGAGGTTTAATTTGACCCAGGTTTTACCTCTGATCAATTTCCTTCGTCCATTGTACTGAAGGTTTTAACAAGAAGGAGGTAGTAGGTGTTTGTGCATTCTAATTCAACAATGGCTGGTTTTATAAATAATTTCACTAGTTCAAAGATGACATTGTAAAATCAAATCTTGTCATGTCTTTTGCAGTCTTTATCAGAGCATGCTTGTACTTTTTTTTCTAAAAATTAAATAATACACCTTCGAACGCGTTTATAAAATGCGCTCCAGGGCTTGGAACGCGTTTTATAAACGCGTACGGAGCTCTGACAAACGAGGGGAAAGTAGGCAGCATCTCTCCTTCGTACGCGTTTATAAAAGGCGTTCGGAGCCCTGGAGCGCGTTTTATAAACGCGTACGGAGGGGAATTGCTAAACCCTCTTCTAAAACGCGTTGGAACTTTCTTCTTATTAAAAAAAAATAAAATAATTCTGTATATTAAAATTTTTTGTGTCTAAATTTTTATATAAAATAATTTCGGGAAGAAAGAAGAAGAAGAAGGAAGAAGGAAGAAAAAAAATTATAAACAATCCAAACTCTTCACAAAGTTACACACTTTCCAATATTTCTTCCCACTTCTTTCCTTCTTCCCTTCTTCCCACACCTATCCAAACGGAGCCATTAACAATAAGCCTCTTTTTACAATGACAAACATCCATATATATATAAAGGAGAAGGCACCTTAGACTCTAAACCAACACATATTTAGAAATAGTAACCTAGAAAAAATTGCAGAAATAGAAATAAAAATATAGAAACTACAAATATAGTAATGTCCTAGGTTAATATCAAAATAGATCTATATCCAAATTGAATTGCATTCGGGTTTTATGGATCGCGTCATGCTCCTTGGGTTGAAAAAAGCTTGACCCAAGGTTGCATTCTCACTATAATACTTGTGAAGATGTGAGTTTTGAACACGTTCGAGATATGCATGTCATCAGGAAGTTTGACTCTATAAGCATTCTCGCCAAACTTCTCTAGGATTGGATAGAGTTCGAACTTGCGACGAGTGATCTTGTTGTATTCACCTCGTGGGTAGTGATCTTTACTCAAATGGACCCAAACAACCACTCCCACCTCGAAGTGAGTGTGTCGGTGCTTCTTGTCCTCATCATAAGGCTTGTACTTCTCATATGCAGCCTTCAAATTCTGATGGACATGCGCATGAATCTCCTATAAGTCGCGTACTCGAGTTGTTGCATCTTTGAAATATTTGCTCGGACCTTTAATGAGGAGTAAGTTGAGGGACCTCGGGAAATGTAACTGTACAACACATAGAAATAAGCAAACTGTGAGGTGCAGTTGACCGAACATTTGTACACGAAATCGATCTTTGGCAGGATAGTGTCACCTAAGCTCATAGCATGTTCGCTAGACTTCGGTTCACTGCTTTAGTCTTGTTATTGGTCTACGGATGGCATGTGGTGCTGAACTTCAATTCGGTTCTAACTTGAGACCATACCTCTTTCTAGAATGCGCTCATGAACTTCACATCTCTGTCTAAAACAATAGAACTCGAAAACACGTGATATCACACAACCACGACAAAGAACAGCTCGTTAACTTTGCAAGCATCGGTGCATGTTTGGAAAGCCACAACGACACGCATTTTGTTGGATCAGTTCACTGCCACGAATATGCTTTCATTCTTCTTGAGGGTTGTTGGTAAACCCACAACAAAGTTCAACGAGATTTCTCTCCAAAGTGTTGTTAGAATGGGCACAGGTGTGTACATGCCCTGGTTGGTATTAGTTCCTTTAACAGCTTGGCACATTTGATAGCGCTTCACAAACATCTTGATGTCTTCTAACATGCTTGGCCAAAAGATAGGGGCGAAGCCACTATGGGTGCCAATGGGAGTTGCCCCCCCCCCAAGATTTCAAACTTATATGAAGAGATTTTCGATTATATAGTAAATTTTATTAATATATAACATATTGCACCCTAACAAAAGAGTTCAAATACAATCTAGTTAAGTTAATTATGCATTCAAACTACTTTAATTATATTTTTTTAAGAGCAAATTTAGAAGACAAAAAATTACAAATAAAACATTGCTTAAATATGAAAATCTTTGCTTACTATTTTTTGGAAGAAAAAATTATTTCTTTATTTATTTGATATAATTCATGTTAAGAAAATTACTACTATAAATAATGCAATCTTATTTTTTAATAGCAATTTTTCTAAATTTTTAAACTTTCAAACTTTAGTATGCCTAAGTAAAAAATTCTGGCCCCCTTAAATCGAAACCCTGGCTCCGTCTCTGCCAGAAGAACCTTGTTGTACTAAATAATTAACTCTTGAGTTTGTCGATTTGCAATACAACACATTTCTTACTAATATTTTTCATTTAAGTGATTTATTAGGTAGTTATTCTAAAGAATGATTAAAGAAAAACTCACACAAGTTATGGAGCTGTACAAGGACTTAGTTAGACTTTATAAAGTCATTAGAATGGGTATTACTGCTTGCTAAATTCATCTCAATCACTTTGCTAGTTAAATATTCATTTTCACCTAACAAAATATTGTGTATTATAAGCATCAATTAAATCAATTATTACTGCGAAATTTTGAAATCTGTGATTTTGCGCTATACAACGCAATCCAGCGTTATGTAATGCAAAATCAATGCATGTGTTGTACAACGTCCTATTTCGTTGTAGGACGGATGACGAAGCTCTCCATATTTAATTAGCTTTATTCTGTCAATGCGTTATAAGGCCAACATTCTGGACATGCTGGGATTTGATAATCTTAAAATGTAATTTATCGATTTTTCTTTAAAAATCCGTATAGTAAAAAAAAAAACAGTTCGAAAGTTTTCCGACTGCAAAGGGGGATAAGCTGGGGTCTTGTAAAAAGTTGCTAAATTCCAGTTTACTTGACGTCACTTCTCTTTTCATCTTTTGTTTTTTACTCATTTGTCTATAAATAATGAGCACGTGGTTGTTACCTTTTCGGCTTTTTCTTTTTGGGCTGATAAACTTTTCCGGCTTCGGCTTTAAAAATGATTTTGTGAGTGGGAGCACATTCATTCCTCAACTCATACAAGCAGGGTGTCAAATCTGCGAAACGGAAGCGGAACAGGAATATTTTATTTCTGGTAACGTAACTCATACAAGTTTTGTTTTCGTTCCGTTTCGTAAAACAGAATAATTAATTCCGTTATGTTAGCTGTTTTGTTCTATATTTTCTATTGATTTCAGTCATTTTTCATTAATTTTAGTCTAGTTTTTTGTAAACGGAACACTAACGTTTATCGGTACCAATTCTGTTTTCGTTCCCTTAGCTGTTTCGTCCGAACAGAACGGAACGGAAATGTTCTAAACGAAATCATTTTGACACCCTTACATGCGCAAGTGCAAATGTAAATATTTCTTTAATAAATTTATTTATAAACTAATTAAGACTTTAGCCCTAACCAATAAATATTCAACAATGTTCAATCTACATGGATTCGTTTTTTTATAAAAACATATTGAATGGAAAATATATTTTTGTAAAAGTCCGAATTTATATATTTTGACACTTATGAAAAAAAAATAGTAGTGAACCGTGTCATAAATAGCAAGTAAAATTATCAGTACTATTCTTTGAGCTTAAGTTAATGTGCTTGGGAACATCTTACTGTTCGAAAAACTTTTTTTAATTCAAATTATTGATACTATATCAACGTGATCTATATATCAAAATTCAGATTTAACTTTTTACAATTGCTTTACAAATTTTCAAAAATGTCAATATAGTGACAAAAATTGGTCGTTATATTTTCAAAAATGTCAATATACTAAAAAAAACCATTTAAAAAAAAAAACAATGTTCCACTGCCACAGTTTTTTGCTGCTACAACTTTATATTTTATCAATATTTAAAAAATTTAAAATTCAAACACTGAATCGAAACCGTTGATCTTGTTCAATTTAACGAGCGATGTGTTTCTATATAAGTTTTATAAAAATTTGGAGTTAATTTGATACTTGATCAAATAGTCAACAAATGAACGAATCTAGTTAATTATGACAGATTAATTCTAATGCGTTCATCATTTGATCAGTTGATCGATTATCAAAGCGACTTCAAATTTTATAAAACTTATATACATCGAAACGCATCGCTCGTTAGATTCAGCATTTATATTTTAAAATTTTTAAATATTGATAAAATATGAAGTTGTGGCAACTTGTGGCACTAAAAAACTGTGACAACGGAACGCTCCTCTTAAAAAAAAAAACCCAAGAAAGATGCCAACAGAAAATCTTCTTAATGTAAATGAGTTAATCTCCCTTTTTTTCCTTTTGGGAACCAAAAAATTAGAAATAGCACTCAAAAGCAAAATTTGTAGTTCTTTTATTGAACAGAAAATTTGCATACTTATAAATAAGGCAAACAGATTTTTCTTCGAAGAATAATACACAAAAGGACAATTAAAAACTTGAAATTTATGGATGAATGACAATGCTATTACACGTCTAAACTACTTTCCAGTTAATGCCAAGGAAGGGGAACAAAAATACAGTGTGATCTGACGCGGTGAACATGATTTGCAAATTTGGGTTAAACCCATAAATTAAGAGAAACTAGGACAGTATTCATCCCATTTATTTGCCTAATTAAGTAAAGAGGTGAAGTGTTTGACTAAAACGAAACAACTGCATGCTCAGAGATTTTCAAAGGATAAGCCCAAATTGCATAACATTTTTTTTTTGCCTGGATTAAACCCATAAAGAATTAAGAGAAAAAAAAATGATTTCTTCTTTTTCAGATGTCTCTTCTTAACTCTTTTCAGCACCTTTTAAATAAACTATGTGTTCTAATTAAAAAAATAAATAATAAACTATGTGCAGGGCGCTTGACGTCAGTTTTCTTTTCATCTTTTGTTTATTATTAGTCATTTGTCTATCGATAATGAGCACGTGGAATTGTTACCTTTTTCTTTTTGAGTTGATAAACATTTCCGGCTTAGGCTTGAACAATGATTTTGTTAGTGGGAGCTCATTCATTCCTCAACGCATGCAAGTGCAAATTCAAGAGTATTTCATTGCATGGGTTTTTAATAAATTTATTTATAAATTAATTAAGAGTTTGGTATTCATCAATAAATATTCTTTTATGCTCAATCTGAATAAATATTCGTTTTTAATATAAATTAAATTGAAAATATATTTTGTAAAAGGTCGAATTTATATAGATTTAACACTTATAAAGAAAAAAGTAGCGACCGGTGTCATAAATACCAAGTAAATTATCAGTACACTTCTTTGAGCTTGTTAATGTGTTTCGGTAATTACATCTCCCTATTCGTAAAAAAAAAAAAAAAAAAAAAAAAGTAGGTCCCGGTTTTTCAATTTTTTTTCCCTTTGCTTTTACTTATCACGCGTTGTACTAGGTAGTCTCTATCTATTCGGAATAAAAAAATATTATATCCAAACTATTGATACAATATCTTTCAAAAGTGATCTACATGACTGCATATCAAAATTCAGATCTAATTACTCTTGCTTTACGGATTTTTTTCCAAAAATGTCAAAGTAGTTACAAAAAGAATTGGTTGGTAATGTGTTACGAATTTTGTAAAATTTAAAGTTTATTTGATACTCAATCCAGATATTAAAACAAGAATGTATTAGAATTAACCTATCATAGAAAACAAGATTCGTTCATTTTTTTTCTTGTAGGTAGTCGCTACCTACTGTATCAAAAAAATAAAATAAAAAGATTCATTCATTTTTTTTATTTGGGTCGAGTATCAAATGAACTTCAAATTTTTACAAAATTTATATGAAAAGCATCTCTCATGAAATTGAATAAGATTAATGGTTTGCATTTAGTGTTTGAATTGTAAAATTATAAAATATTAATTTAAAAGAGAGTTGATGTATTTGGGTGCAGCAGTAGAATCCTTCGCTATTTTTGTTTTTAATGGAATGCAAATATTATTGTTGTAAATCTTCCTTTTTTTTGGGCAAAATTTGTAGTTATTTTGTGAAACAGAAAATTTGCGTATATACTTCTAAGGCAAACAGAGTTTTCTTCAAAGAATATTATGCCAACAGTCAATTAAGAACTTGAAAGTTTTATTTGGATGAATAGAATCGCTATTGCACGTCTAAACTACCTTTCAGTTAAGGGCAAGGAAGAAAAGGAACAAATAAATGAAAGATATTTATTCCATTTATTTGCCTAAAGTAAAGAGGCGAAGTGGTTGACTAAAACGAAATAAATGCTCAGTGACTTCCAAATAATAAGCCCAAATCAAATAACATTTTTTTTCTTTTGAGATGTCTATTCTCCCAACTCCTTTCAGGATCTCAAAATAAATTATGCGCAAGGAGCTAGGAATAAAGTCAGTACAAAAATTTCAAACCATCAACTATCTTATTAATGTGGAGTCCGCATTTAAGAAAGATCGAATGTGTGCAGGAAATTCCACTAACCTTTCAATTTAGAGATGTTTCTTTCATCGTTTGTCTTAATGAGAAAATAGGCAACAGTTTGTATTGAATGACAGTAAAGTCTAGAATTCCCTGTCCATTCTGTCTACGTACGCGAAATATAAGAATCTCATCATCTAAATCAGTACTTCTTTTTCCGGGTACGAAATTAGGTCGACAAGAATATTATTCGACCCATTTTCAACCCCATTTGAAGGATACTTTTATGAAGTGTCAAGGAATTAACAGAACAACTGAACGATGGTTGCGTAGTTCTCTTTGCGAATCATGTAAATGACCCACTTGGTTATAGTCTTATAGAACCTCATATAGTCATATTGTTTTTGCCTTTTTGGGCCTTCTCGTTATTGTTATTTGTTAATTTTCTATTAGAGTCGTAAATTTATATCAGGCATTCAGGTGTGGCTTAGCCCAATATATAGGCCTGCAAGTATGAATTGTGTGGTTTCAATTCTCACCACAGTGAGAGTTTCTACAAAAGAGGACTGAGGAGCCCTCGAAATAAATAGAAATGGATCTCGGTTTGGTTTACAAACTACTGAGTGGTGTTTGACATCTTTAGTAGATTTGTAGCTTTTATCATTTACTAATTTTGTGACTTGTGACTTGTGAGACCTTGTTCTAGTACTTCTGGCTAATGTACATCCCGATTTCTCTTGTTGGGAAGCTTTTGTTTCAAGAAAATAAAGGAAAAAAAACGCACATAAAAACAAACAGGATCTCACCATTCGCTACCACCAGAACCAGAATTTTTAAAACAGCAATTTTATTATCAGTATTTTCTAAAAAAATGTCAATACTGTTGAGAAATCTTCATAGTAAGCTTCTAAATACATGATTAAATTCAAGCACCATCAGTGCAGAAAAATGTACAACGAACATTAGTCCAACAATGCAAAAAGACCATTAACGACAACAACAACAACATATTAAACAACTAGTCTTATGCAAACAACATATTTGCAAGTCCATATATTCCATTCTTTAAAAAAAATCAGTTTCATTTTTTTTTTTATTGTAGCATACAGTTGGATTCCTTTATCAAGCTATTTCTCAAGCTTAATCAGCCACCCTCAAATAAGCTTCCTATGAGACCAAAACAAAACATGAATTAAACATGAACTTCAGCCGCTATATAATTGTAATAATAACAATTATTAGAAGAACAATTCAAGATGGGAAGAGATGTAAAATTGTCTCGGTGAAAAAAAAATTAGAATGCAAGATAGAAAAAATAATTACTAGATAATAATAAAAAAAACTTAGTCATTACCTTGGAGGAGGCATTTTCTCATCAGACAAAATCCTCTCAAGTCTCTCTTCAAATGGGGTAGAATGCCACTTTACCTTTTGATCCTGATATTTTTAAAAATGTAACTTGAACAAAAGGCAAGAAAAAAATACAGCCAAGAGGTGCTTAATTCCAGAACATGTACCAGGCTGGACCAGATCAGTTTGGGTACAACTGGGCAATTAGATCGAGATAGCACTTATCAGCTCGACCTCATTACCATGTTATTAGAAACCCACTGTAATGAATTACTTACTATATTATTTTACACCAATAAACAAATGGACAAATTACACGAGTTAGTTAAAAGCGTAATATATTACCTCTTTATACTTTGTAGTTGTATTTGGAATCCCATTTCTACCCCGCAAAGCTGTCACAGTTTTGAGCTGCTCTGAAGAACCTGAAACCAGAATCTTGGGGGTTTCCTCACAACTCCTTTCAGTACGAAGAGAAATTCCTCTCCCAGACACCTCATTTTCCTTCTCCACAACCGACTTATTGCCACTGGTGATCTCCTCTCTGTGTGCAGGTTTCACTGCAGGGTAGGCATATTGTGTCCTGATGCGGGCCCACTCGCCAATTGCTGGAGCCTCTGGGTACGAAGAGTAAATGGTTGCTGGTGTTTGCATATTGTCAGTGAGAGTTATTGGAGTTGGAAATGGTGAATTGGTTAGTGAACTTCGAATTCCCTTGCCATACCTAATGGGTGTCAGATCCATTTTACCACATTTCATCTCTTCAACGCTGTTATAACAACAACATAAGAAAATCAATTAGTTACCCTTTTCCCTGTCTTTTGTAATACCACTTGATATCTTGTCACATTGGCACACTAAAACCAACAATTCCAGAAGTTGCTACTAACACCCTAACAAAGTTTTCAGCATTTGCATATATCAGTCAACCCTTAGACCACCCCAAGGAATAACCCTTACTTTCATGTTGATAATTACATGGTTATTTTCCTTTAGAAAATGCACTGAGTATAAAGTTTAATCAATGTTCCAATTGGAACTTTAGAAACCTGATCTGTACGACTGTACCAACCCACACAAGCCACTACTATGGTATCCTTCACTAGTTCATACCTTCCAGTCTCAGGTGTGTTCTGACAAGAAACTGTGTCTTCCTTTTCTGAACCTGGTGTGCCTATTATTTCCTGGGCAGGGCTGTTTTCTTGCTCACGCAGTACATACAACTGGATCTTCTTATTGGACAAGGTATGAGCAGAGTTTGGAGATTGCTCTGTCCCATTAAGCTCCTGCAGGGGTATCCTTTTGCTCACTTTCCGAATTTCCATTGGGGTCTCTGGTATAGCACCACATAGCTTCAAGTTCTTGGCCTATTTTTACAGAAAATAAAATCGTTATCTTCCAGTACTGCTCTAAGTTCAATTTGATACACCTTATAGCAATGGCAGTACAGCAGAGATGCATGTGCTTGTTACAAATAAAAGGCAGTTCTTTTTCTTTTGTTGAAAATTATTCATTATTTTCATTATTATTATTTTTTTTTTTGGTGGTTGAATTGTAATACCTATTGTTTCAGATCTCAGGATGTCTTTGAATTAAGTGCTTAACCATGTTTACAAGCACAGTGTTCAGTGTTCCCAACAAAATTGAAAAAGACAATTCTTTCAGTATTTTTCTTTTCCTGTATAAGTTGCTTACTTCCTAAGAGAGAAACTTAAATACAAATTAGACAATTCATCATTAAGGCAAACAGAACTCCAACATTACTGCATTAATATACCTAAACTAAACATAATTCCCTGATGAAACAATACGTCATAAAAATACCAAAACGAAAAGCTTCAGACATACCTCTAAGCTAAGTTCCTCGTCCAAAGTAAGAGGATGACCAATATTCTCCTCCGTATCTGAAGAAAAGAGTACACAAACCAGAAATTGGTACAATCAAGATTATTTCAAATACATATTATCACTTAATCTTGGAGCATTTTTACAAAAAAGGTCGCACCTTTTTCTCCAGTGAGAAAGAAAGAACCCAACTGATTGTCTACTACCAATCGCTCCTCCAGACTCTCCTGCAATACAACTCATCATTCTAAGTAAAGATTACATCGTTGTTTCTTGATCAAGAAATTGAGGAAAAGAAACTTCACCAGATCAAAGTAAGAATCTGAGTTGGGGCGAGCAGTTGCTCTTAGTTGAATCCTCCGATCTCGATCCTTACTACGGAAGCACGAGACGAAACACCCCATGAGAGCCGATTCAAAGAAACTAACGAAGAAGGCCTTGATTGCACCAAACCAGAAACAATTCATCAACCGAGACGAAACCTTGTCGAATTTACTAGTCTTGAGTGTTTTGAGAGGGAGAGAGAAGAGAAGCGGAGTGTGTGAGAGAGAGAGACCGACTGTACGGCTTTAATTCGAAATTTAAATGGGATGGGTTAGGAGCTACTTTATGGGATTTACGAACTGAACCGGAAGAATTTTTGGAGATTGGAGATTGAACCGGATGATTTGTAATAATAAAAACAAGATTTCGGAATTCAAAGCCGTTACACATTCTTGAAACGGCTGTTTAGTGTTTAGTCCTTTTTATTTTCTTTAATTTTTAAAAATTATAAAACTCAAATAGAAAATTCAAACCGTTGATCTTGTTAAGTTTTATCGGCGATGCGTTTCTATATAAGTTTTATAAAATTTGAAGTTAATTTGATACTAGATCAAGTGGTCAACAAATGAACGAACCTGGTTTAATTAATTCTAATCCGTTCATAATTTGGTCACTTAATGAAGTATCAAATAAACTTCAAATTTTATAAAACTTATATGAAAATGTATCGCTGATAAAACTTAACAAGATCAACGGTTTGGATTCTCCATTTGAGTTTTATAATTTTTAAAAATTAAAAAAAAATGAAAAGGACTGCTTGGAACAGTCCTTTTTCGGACTGCTGAGGATGCGGTTCCGTGTTTAAGGCGGCTATGACAGTCCAGTAAGAATATACTAGATTTTTGTATAGTGAAGTAATATACTGGTTTTATTACTATAATAATAATTAGAGGAAGTTTGAATTTACTAGATTTTTAATGTGACTGAATTTTGCTGATGTGGGGCTTAGATCTACAATCGTTGGAGTTGATCAGATCCAAGCCATCGGATGTGTGTCGAATAAACAAAAAAGTGAAAAGCATTTCTCCCATTACTTAGGCTCTTTCATACATGGGCGAGTTACAAATTTGATAGAAAGAAAATGAAAGTTTATTTATGTAGCATAATTTTCAAGAAAAGAAGATTTATTTATAAATGAAGAAGCATATATTTTTTTGGTACCACAACGGTTAGAACTCCATTCTAGTATCTTCGTACGAATCCACATTTATAATCTGCCCCCCCCCCCCCCCCCCCCCCCCTCTTTATAAATGTGGATTCGTACGAAGATCAACCATCAAGTCAGGGTGGACATTCCCCATTCCTGATCTACGTGAAACCGTTGGTGGTATAAACAATTGCCTTTATACTACCGTTTGCTCTTTTTTTTCAACAAAAGTTTTGACGAAAAAATAAAAAGAAAAGACATGTGCAAGGGTTTATTCTACATTTACTATCATTTTTTATATTACAATGGTTGGCAAAGCGTGTGTAGTTCCTAATATTTATTACATTTCTATATGTGTGTGTGTAGCTTCAATACAATTTCTTGTGCTTTCATAATCTCCTCTTTTAAATCTAGTTCGTTTGATAAACTTCTTGGCCCACATGGAGCCATCTGTCTCCATTCATCAACCCCTCTTCTTCACCAGTTTCATCTTCATATCTTAATAGGATGCCAAATAGTATCTTTCCCTGTAACACCCAAAAAATGTTTTACGAGGTGCCCACTTGAAAAGCAGATATACATTGAAACATCTTATATAAGTCTACAAAGTACATATCCTTGCAAAATGAGGTGTAAACAATAAATTCCCTACCGTCTTTTGTCTCTCTTCATGGACATGTACCCCACCTTTTGTCAGAACTTGTCCTTCTACGATAAACGAAACTATAACTTAAAACACTAACTTGAACTATATAAGCCACATTTTAGGTTATAGTTTCATTTATTGCAAATTAGAAGGGCATCACCAAAAGAATCTAAAATTTAACATACAAGCACCACAAAATAGGTAAACAACTCTTTTTTTGTGTCCCTATGCTGGAGCAATCTTTGAACCTATTCAAAGTTATGGCCAGAATGGCACAAAATGAGGATGACCAAAATTGGCTTTCCAAAAGTAATTGGGACTTAAAGGTAACTGTGAGGTAGTACCTTGTTTCTTCTATAAGATGCTAAGGTGAGAAGAGGTTCCTTCAATTTGTGCACTCGACCAGATATGCTGCTGAGGTTTATCATCTCGCATCGGTTACATCCTCCTAAGGACTGTTAATTAGAAAACTTCATATCAGAGATGGATCTACTATAATAGCACCGAAGCTAACTGGCTCAGCAATATAAAACAGACTTCCAGCCAATACCATTTTACAGCTTTAATTATAATCAGCTAACAGTTCCAAATGAGCATATACAAACTTTACTGTTACCAGGATACTGGTAATTTACCAAAATGCAGCGGCCCTATACTTACAACAACAACAACTAAGCCTTTTGTCCCAAACAAGTTGGGGTAGGCTAGAAAGAAACCCAATAAGAGAACACATCCAAGAAATTACTCAAGAAAAATAAAATAGCTCACAGTGAAATGAGCGTTGCCAATTTTAAGGCTTCTCCAGTTATCTTCACTATAAGGTTTTGAACCTGAAATCACCAAATTGGGCCGGAACCGCATGGCATCTACATTCAGGCATTTTTCCTTTTGAATTTCTGGAAATAGAAGAACACACTGACCAGTTAATATCTGAGGAGAATCAAGTACTTATTTTTTTATCTTTCTCTTGCATCCAAACCAGCAGCATAATCATCATGACTACTAGTAGATCAGACATACCTCAACACCAGTGTAAAGCACAAATTAGTTGACTTCACTCAAATTTCCAAGGTCATGAAAAGAACTAAAGGGGTCTTTGCAAACTTGTATCTACTCACAAAAAACCTAGTATTTCTCTTGTAGACCAATAGCGACAATTTCTGGCTTCTTTGCCAATAAAACTTAACAGTTTAATTACAAACCAAAGTTCTTTCAAATGAAAATTGACTGTAGTCTCTCTTGGCTCATACATTACTCGACTGAACAATAGTTCATATCAACTAGTACCGAAGTGGTTTCAGCATCCAATATCATTGTCTTCATATTAGAAAAAGTGCATTATTAAATCACAAAATTCAATAACAATATCTTAGGAGCATTCATCCTAGTAGAGAAAAAAGTAATGTTTAATGTGCCACCTGAACATCCAATCTACATTTGTTATCAGATCCTTGACCATGCTTTAACTTAAAAATTTTTGACATCTTTTGTATCAAAACAAAAGAATTGCAAAAGTAAAATATAAATTTATGGAAATGTTGTTCAAGATATAGACATGTTTTTGTTTTCTTTCTGTTGTATTAGCTAATGCAAGTAGTGCCATCAAACAATTAGTACATACATACAGTTGCAAAATTTGAAATCCTTTGGTGAATGGTAAAACATGCACCAAACATAGATTGTTTAAGTATGATATGTAATTCACGGAGATAGCAACCATTATGTTGGCTTTTGTGTTTATTTAAAATTTCATCATTCCCCAGATATATTATACATACACGTTCATAGCACCTGTAGCTTTGCTTCCTTCTTTAAGTTAAACAAAAGTTGCTTTAAATTGAAACTAGAAGTATTGTCAATTCAAAACATTATAATACCTATGCGATAGCAGCATATGTCACGTAGAAATTATGACTGGCATATATATAATATGAAGTTTTTGGTGACATAGATGTAACATATGCATTTTAAATTCTAGGACAGTAAAAGCATACTTGAACTTAATCGGCTATTGAGATCAAGCACACTATCTTCTGACACTAGCAATAGTTGTGCCTCGTTAGCAAAGCTGAGCTGGCTCCGGTTTTCTCTGCACATGCCTGTGCTTCCTATGGTGTCATTCTTGCAAAAACGATATTGCGAACTGGTACATCTAACAAGTGTGCAAGACCGACCAATTGCTCTAGTGAACCATGCATTTATGTCAGCATCATAACTGTGTACTTGGTACCTGGTCAAAAAAATTAGAGGTTGGTACATAGAAAGTTTGTATACAGCAGATCACATACATAATTATCTTAATTGGCATCCTCTTGTGGTTGATAATACCACTAATAGCAAAAATGTGATAAGCATATGTATGTTGCAGGATATTTCATTGATAAAGTTGGGAGTAACCAAAAACAACCACATTTGTCAGGACGAATTGTGTTCCATTAAAAAAGGTTTCTTTTGTTACAGAGCAGTTAATATTTAGAATTTACCTATCTGCTGTCCTGTAATTCTTTAGGTCATAAGGCTTACAAATGCAACAGAGCCTATGGTCTTTCCCCACAGAATTAACATCAGTCTTTGTTTTGACAAAACCAAATCAAAATGAAATAAAACCAGTACTTCATTTCCAGCAGAAAGAAACAATATGCAAAGATTCCATCAGTTCTTTCACAATTATATATTTTAAATTACGTTCACCCAAAATCCAAACAGATGGTCTGATTAGGATTGGATAAAGTTCTTATTTTCATGGACCCAACAAACAATACAGTTAACTTGTATGAAAATTTTGGATAACTATTTTGAAAAATAAATAAAAGTTATGATGTGCATGCTGCAAGTACAATATATTCCGTGGCCTACATATAGATCTGATTTACTATCTATGCCCTGATTATATATTTATTATCCTCCCCTCATTCTAAGAACAGCCTTCTTTTCTAATACAATATTCATTAAGAGTGACAAATTTGAATGATTGTAGGCATCAAAAGGGAATAACCTGTAGCCATAGACATCGATTTCTTCAACTATGTTGGAAGTACCAAGCAGAAGAGATATTTCTAGCTTCTCTTTACATTTTGGCGATTCAACATACAACTTATCCAGTTTTAAATCAACCAAAGTACAGATTGAGTTCATCTCTGGGACCTGCATAAAATTAGCAAGTTCATTTTGTGAGTACCTCTGTATGTACAAAGTTTTCTCCTTTCCGAGAGGGTAGACTGAGTACTTTTCAATAGCGGCAGAGAAAAGACTGACTAGGTTTAATTGAGCATTTATGTGTTTTGTGGGGTACTGCTTCAAGATTGGATTAGTTGATGCTTATCTGCACAACACGGGTTATTGGACATCTATTGATTCATGCAGAAATATAAGATCTATAGAATAATTGAGAATAATTCGAAAATTGCAAATTTAGGGAAACGATAATGTTATCATAGTATGTTTTACATGCAGTTATGTACCTTTTTCTGAGTTAAAATCTCACCACTGGGGCCTTTAAGAAGCCATTCTCTATCATACTTCAATCCTATAAATAAAGTTTAAAGCAATTAAAGCTATGTGAACATAAGGTAGTAAGCCTTAGATAGGAAAATGAAGACATGAATAAAAATTAAAATTGCAAGTAATAAAATAGAGCAGTATTGCAAGGTAGAACGAGAACATACCAACATTGCCTAAAGGCCAGCGCTGCGTGTTAAAACCGCTGCACGATTTTATGGGATAAATAGTGATAGATTTTAGTTGAATAGACCCTATAATAAGAAATAAAGTTGGATTTAGTAGTTTTTTAATACATATATAAAGTTCACCATAACATTTTTCAGATTAAATGGCTCTCCTTTCATTCATTCAGTTATATTTTTGTTAATTCTTTTTGGTGGTTTTTTTCTTTGCTTGTTTTGCTTAACAAAAGGACCGAAAAGAGTTACTTTCTGGTATTTATGTGTCAACTCCTCTAGCCGTCTGAACTGGTTCCATAAAAGGTAATGTTCTTTTGGTAACAGAAAACAATCCACTGTCATGCAGTTCCATATCCATACAAATTTACAAACAAAGATGCATGAAACCCAGTCTAAATACATTACCAGACAACTGGAGAGCCTTGACGGTTGAAACCATCCCATTTTCAAATGGCTTCTTTGATTTTGACATGAAAGAAGATTCCAGAAATTGCATAAATTGCTGAATAAGAATCATTACACAATTCTTTAGTAAAAGCTATTCGTTTATGTTATTTTAAGAAGAAGAATTACAAATGATACAGAATGGTTATATATATATTCTCAAGGCTACTGCACCAATATACCAAAACAAAACAACACCAAATGATATAGTCATTATTACCAATAACATATCTCCATTTTGTGTTATTTTGGACTGGCATCTCATTTAAACTCAAGAAAAATGAAATGCCAAAATAAATAAATAAAAAAGCAAAGAATTGAGATTGAAGCATTACTGATCTTGTACTGTCATGTTACTTTTTTTTTCAGAGCAAACCAATCAAGCAGAACAAGAAAAACAGATGAAAGAAATCAAACTGTTTTAAGCACAACAGTTAACACACCTCAGAATCTTCATACGTAGACATATAACCAAATGAAATTCTAACAGCTCCCGTTGGTTTTCCATTTATCACGTCATTATCATCCCAGCAAACATGTCCTGCCTAGCATGACAAGAACAGAGAAAGAACAAAAAAGTGCATTTTATAGAACCTATAAACAGGAAGAGAAGATAAAAATTAGGCAATGTTCTAGTATATAAATGTGTCTTTGAGAACTTAGATATACCTCATAATTTGAAATAAGGTCCGAGTGGGATAAACCGAGGTATTTTGCACATGCACCAGGGTTACAAAAGCAACCAGTCTGACAGGAAAAACATCACACAAAAGATAGATCATTTATTTAAAGAAAAAAATGTCCTGATTATAAAAAGCCAAGGCGCTTTATTCAGTTAATTTCAAAGTATCTGTGTTTGCTGACAAAGTATGAACATAGCTGATCATTATTGCATACATACATTCTCAGTCAAATCGTTGATCCCAGAAAGTGCAATCTCTCAACAAGTTCTGAACTTCTGATGTATTAGTACTAATTCAACCTAACTTTAAAAATAATTATTGGTGAGAAATCCCCTACCGACCTAAAAAATAAATAACTCAATTTACAAATAAGGGGGATAGAATCTTGGTGGGAATGAGTTTTGAATGTGCAGATGTGCACTTATATACTTACACGCAAGTGGACTCCCGATAAGGAGGCTAGCTTCTCCACCTCCCGAGATCCAACCCATGATCTGTCCTCTCTTCTCAAATTGAAAGCAATTGTAGGACCCAGCTGAACATAATTTTGGGCTTGTATAAATAAAAATTTTAAATACATGGAAATAAAATGAAAAATGAAAAATAAGATACAGAATGATATATAATAATAAAAAAAAAGAAACAAACAAAAACTATCCTAATTGTTTACTTCTATTTGCATGATAATTACTATGGGGTCAATACAGAGAAGTTGTTGAAACTATACAAATCACCAAATAAAAAAAAAATAAGACCAATTCCTTTCAAAATTTTGAATATTGCCTTCTATCTGAAAAAGCAGGTGATTTAGTGTAAATTACTAGAACACACCTCATGATTTTCTCCTCCATAGATTGCACATACATCAATTCCATTTTCATGCTTCAATTCTGACATCTTTTTTCTCGTATAAGAAGCAAGGGAACTTGTATGCCTACATATGAAGCATAATTTTCATATAAGAATATGAAATTAGGTTTTTAAGCTAAACTTGTATGTCATCACTTCAAAACAAATGAAAATGCTCTTCATATTTATAATTTCTAGATAATATAGATACAAATCCACCATTTCTATCAGAATCAGCAACCTGTTTTTTTCCTTTTGGATTCTTGGGTTTTAATTGGCATCAAAATTCAGTAGATGACATAGGTTTTTCCATTTTGAACCAATAAAAGCCATCTGGTGCGTGCTAATTGGTTTTAACGTACCGTGAGATGGCTGCTATAGACAAGGAGTCTATTATATTGAAGCCATGACGGATAGCAGCTATAGACAAGAAAGAAGCAGTACCATCTTCAAACAATTGTTCGACACTCTCTCTTCTTCGGATGAAGTCCATGTCTGAAATCGAGGCAGATACTGTACCTGGATATTTTTCACAATTAAAAATAAAACTTGTAGCAAAATGATTGAAAAATTACACAAACATATAATTTTATCACTTTTTGGAAAATAACCACCTTTCCTTACAGCAAATACACATATACCTTCTCATTTCAAACATTAATAATTTAATAAAAACAAAATAATTCATATCCACAACACAAAAATGTCAGACAGTTTACAATTTCTGGGAGATTTTGTTTTTTCTAAGGCTGGGAGATTTGCAACAAGAGACTATGATCTGTTTACAAATTCGATAAACAATGTGTGCCTCTTGCAAAAAGAAAAAGTGGGAACATGTAAACAGTAGAGTACAACACCAACCTCCACTGAAGTAAGTCTTCTTTAGCAAATGAGCTGCATCTGTAAATTTTTTACAGAATAAGCACAGAAACATAAATTAATTGATAGCAAGAGAATTTGGTATAGACAAAATTCGGATGCTTACCATTTCTGACAAGAAGTGCACCGAGGCCAGTTGGATAACCAAATATCTGAAATTTAAATATAATTCTTAATAGATCAGGCCATAAAATTGATGTTTTCAGAAGTTAAACCAATATTTACATTATTTTGCTAACAAATCTCAACAGATTTCTAAGGGAGATCTATTTTGTCCTATACTAAAAGTAAAAAAATAACAAAGCCAAGAATGCTTGGTTGTTCAGTATGAAGTAGTTACAAGCTAATACGCTAACAAAGGTTAAAAAAAAAATCATATACAAATTATTTTTTCTTTTTATCAGATTTTTACTTTCAGTTTTATGGTTGTGTTGCTTTTTGAAAATGACCTAAAGCTTTTTAATTTCAGTAAGAATGTTAGGAGTGATTTGCAACTACAGATAATACTAGGTTTTGCTTCAAATGGCCCTTATAAACAATGCAGACACAGAAGTGAATTGTTTAATATTCAATTAATAATACGAAAAAAAATATATGGGCGATTTGGTCCTTTCTTTGCATAGCATTGATTATCCTGTGTTAAGCATGCAAAACACTGTGACAAAAAGGTGGTACTGATATCAAAGTTATCTTTCATTTTTTTTTTCTTCATCACCTTATAAAAAGAGAAAACCACAAAGTCAGCTGGGTACTTTTCCAAATTTGGTGGATCAGTCGCACACCCTTTTGCAGCATCTACTAACACCATGCACCGACTCCTATGTAAATGAAACACATTTTTTATTAGTGATAAGAAAAAAGTTGGAGAAAGTAAGGGTTCAAATTTACCTCTCTACGATGCATCAATTTCATGTGTATTTGTAGCTAATACAGAGGAAAAAGTGGTTACTTGTACCATGCAAGTTAAAATCTGCAAAGTCTTACCCAGACTTATGTTGGCCCCCATAATTATTGAGGTATCACCCTTTATCAAGTTAACTATGTCAAGAGGGAACTTCTGGCCTGAAAAATTGCACTCAGAAGGAAACGCAAACATATTGTAGACCTCTCCTGCATAAGGATAAAAAGTTCAATGATTGAGTAATTACTCAGATATTGACCATTTTAGTATTTTACAAACAAGAAGAAAAGTAAGCATCTAACGAAGACAACAACAATAACCCACCCACCCCCCACATCAAAATCCCCCCCCCCCGGCCCACACCAAGCCCTGAGCAGTTGTGTTAGAAAAGTAAGCATAAACATAATATTCATGATTTTTGGGCTAATTTCACAAAATAGTCCTTGCCAAATGTCAGAATATAAATTAAATCCCAAGATAATCTGATGCATAAGCTTAACCCTTAAAATCAAAGGACGAGAGCTATAATTTTTTTTAATAATAAGATACGGATAAAAAAAAAAGTCTAAGCCTTTTATCCCAAACAAGTTGAGGTAGGCTAGAAATGACACTCCGACCCTGGTCATTTCTTGTATATATGGCTGAATTTTTACGCTGGCTCGCCAAGCCTATCGCAAGCATGCGGGCTTGAACCCTGGATCTCTTAGAAGAGAGCCAAGTGCTCTTACCACCTGAGCTACTAGACCACATGCAATAAGATACGGATAGTTTACATTTAAAATTTTTTACAGGGGTATATGAGAGCATAACTACAATTATCCTTTCTTTTTAGCAAAATGGCAATATTAGTAAGTACCTGAAAGCCCACCATTCTGGGTATTTTGCCGTGAGACATATTGGCTCCTCCTTTGGATATTATGTTTCACAAATTTTATATAGGAGGATTGACAGCAGTGAGTTTTATCATACTGGCACTCATTGTTTTCAGCATCCACAGCAAACACAGTTGCCCCCTTGTTTAAAGCGTATCTATCATTATTTCCATTAAGAAAAACCTAATCACACAGATAAGTGCGTGCGTAATAAATATCACACATATCTCTAAATTAGCAATCATGCAACAATTAAAAAGAAAAAGAGGTAGTCTCCCACATTACTTCTATTGGCACACTCCTAGAAAACATATGGAAACATTATAGCACATCAGAAATTGGGAATTATCCCTTTAAACCCTCACATTCCTGTTTTCTTGCGAAGATTTCCATAGTTCTTCATTTTCTCTTGAATGAAGTCAATTTGCACTTTTTTTTTTAATACTTCGATTTCTTGAAATTGGAACATATGGAGTTAAGGATACCTATTTCCAAATTTTTGGAAGGCTATACTATATCAGGCTTTCATCACGCTACTGATGAAATTACTGCAATAAAGCTGAAAAATTGTCTTTGTGTTCTGATGGACAAAAGGATACTCTCTGATGCCGAGAACACTGTTATGGTTCTCCAAAGTATACATAAAATAGCTTTCTTCACTCCAAGGAAAGAATTCACCAACAAGCTTCAAAGCTCCAGTTGCACCAGATGTAAATATGCATTTGTAATCTTTCAGAGATGCTTTAAAGTATCTCAAGACCTGTTAAGGTTAAATCAGCAAAGTACACTGAAAACATAGGTTTCTAAGCACTGGACTTTAAATACAAAGAGTAAAAAATTTTGCAGCTAAGTTTCCTCTTCATTTTTAAGCCCTACATCAGGCTCACACAGGTATATGGAATAACCTCTATTCAAAAAAAAAAAAAAAAAATTAAATTTATTACTAGAACAAGATCTCAGCTAGTGCCTGGCCGGACATGCAGGCACTGAGGTACCAGACATCACTTGTTTGTACTGAATAAGGAAGAAATATTTTTGGTTAACAAAAGCTGTGGGCTTAGGATATCATAACAGGCCAGGTATTGTGGAAGTAAAACTGGAGTAACATGAAGGAAAACATTTCTTCAAAACATTATGTAAAATAGTAACCACAATAAAAAATATATTATAATACACCTGTTGGCGTGCTTCAGAGATGAGGTCACTAGTGGCTGTGCTAGAGTCATTTTGGCTATCTTGATTAAATAATTTTAAAGAAACAAGAGAATATGCACTACAACAATCTCTCAGCGGATAAGATATCTATAAGAAAAAATTATTATTTGTAAATTTTTGCAGACACATTATATGTTCATGGTTACAGGTATGAAAGCTCAGACAGATTGTTACTAAATTTGTATAAATATAGCATCAATATTCAAGTGAAAACCCAAAGGGTGAAAAAGGCAGGGGACTTCAAAATATTATTTTTTTAACACAAATGAGTATTATGCATCCTTGAAAGCTTCTCAAAATAATTAGAAAAATTTGTAATGCAAATTCAGGATACGAGGATTTCCATAGACATTTGAAAGAAGGTCTTTAGTCACTTCCTGCATTTGTTTCTCCGAATAAAGTGTCGCCCCAGCATGATCCAAATACACCTTCCCTGTAATTAATTTTAAAAAGGTGAAACCTGAAGAGAACTGTAACAAATTTCATTAATATTAAACCCCTCCATACTGACCATCTTTGGTTAGGGAATCATGCTACAGTAAAATTTCATTAATTTCATTCCAATTTGCTATCACAAAACAGTAACTAATCTGCAACTACAGTATGACTATTCTATCTGAAATTTGCCAATACCGAGTCTAATTTGGAATACCCTTCTTCATTAAGTCTAACTGTGCCATCTCTCTCTCTCTCTCTCTCTGAATGGATCGGAGTTCCTCACAGAGGTTCCACATGGACTTCCTTAGTTCCAAAGGAACTTCACAGTTCTAGTTCAATCGGCCAGAATCTCCAATTGGTACTTAAGTGCTACATAATTAAAGTACCAATTGAAAAGGGATTGAACACTTCACAATTCTGAACGAAACGAAACATGGAAAACCAATTTAGCGCCTACCTTGCAATCGCTTAAACTCGGTGGCTCGAATCTCGTCGATGCTTTTGGGACCGTCAGGGTACCCATAGCAATTCCCGAACTCCCGGAGGAACTCCTCTTTGGAAGGCGACGCACTGCTCTCCATCTTACCCGTTCTCGCTTTCTCCTTCTATTTATTGTTATATTTTATTTTACTGAATGAATCTCTGAGTCGGTTCCAAATTCCTTGGCAGCTGTAAGTCTCTCTCGGAGTTTAATAAGAAGGGAGTAGTATCAAGTATGACGTCTCTGCTTCCGTTTGAAAGAGATTCTTCGTTGTTTTCACTTTCACAGTTTTACTAGGAATCCAGTATTGAGTATTGACCTTTGCGCTTGCCAACCAGGACCGTATGGAGTTTCAGTGAAAAATCTTTCGTTTGCGTTTTTACCGGATTATTTCGCTAATTTGTCGCGATATTTTTATTTGTCCCGATATACTAACCTTTTAAGCGTGATTTTTTCTATTTGTCGCGACATATTCACGTTTTTAATGATATTTCTCGCTTTTTTTTGCCATTGAATTTTGTATTGCATACGAGTCCTCTAAATTCATCATTCCATCATCCTCCAATAGTTAGATTAATTGCTTTCCAAAAAAGAAAAGAGGATGATGGAGATTTTTTTTAGAATGTCATTAATGAAGCTCCTCCCTTTATGTTGGGACACGCTCTCAGGTGCCTAGGCACAGCGGAAGCAAGTAAACAAGGAGGTAGTAATTTCGACAAACACGTGACGGGCATAAAACAATACCCGCTAGAACAAAACTATGATGGTAACACTTGAGAACCAACAACAATAGCACAATTAAGCACAAGAAAAATAAAGTAGAGACACAAGATTTTACGTGAAAACCCGAAAGGGAAAAAACCACGGGAGCGATCGGTGCAAATCCACTAAATCAAGAGTTTCTTACAAGTACATGGAGATCATCAAGCTACCAACCTTCCTCTCTCTCTCACTCACACTCTCTCACTATTTAGAAGTGGAATTAACAAGAGATTCAAGAGAAAAATGCAAATCTGGATAGCTTCAAAGAGGGAGACAAGAGAGCTTCAAGGAATCGGTTCTACTCTCTGGAATGATGCGCGCAGGGACTCTTCACATTTCCGTCCCTTTTCACTTTGTCTCCGTATGGGCCTCTTTGGGCCGAGCCCAATTTGACTTCATAACATAACAATCTCCCACTTGAAGACAAAGCTCCCACTTGATCACACAAGCATACACCTTGCACCTCGCTCCAACCACACCCGAGTTACTCAACCAACCCGGATTGCCTCCTACAAAACATTACCTTGTCGGGAGGCACCACCTTCGTGAACATATCGGCAACATTCTCCTTCGTGTGAACCTTTCTCACGACTAGTTGCCTATGGTCTAGAACATCACGAATGAAGTGGTATCGCACATCAATGTGCTTAGTTCTTGAGTGATATGCCGCATTCTTTGAAAGATGTACGGCACCTTGATTATCACAATGCACCACATATTCCATTTGCTTCAACCCAAATTGTGCAAGCAACCTTTCAACCAAAGCATTTCCTTCACCGCCTCGGTCAATGCGACATACTCCGATTCCGTGGAAGACAAAGCAACAATGTCTTGTAGTCGAGACATCCAACTAACGGCTCCACCACCGATAGTAAAGACAAAGCCCGTCGTGGACTTCCTTGTCTCACTACAACCCGCATGATCGGCATCTACATACCCTTCAATTGCTAATTTAGAATCTCCTCCAAAACATAATCGCAAGCCACGAGTGCCTTTCAAGCACCGAAGTATCCACTTCACCGCTTGCCAATGCTCCCATCCCGGGTTAGACATATATCGAGAGACAACTCCCACTGCATGTGCAATGTCCGGCCGTGTGCACACCATAGCATACATCAAGCTACCAACGGCCGATAAGTATGGAACATTTTCCATCTTCAATCTCTCTTGAGCATTCTTTGGAGAATTCTTTTTAGACAACTTAAAATGACCGGCCAAAGGTGTAGTCACCGGTTTGCAATTCATCATGTCAAACCTCTCAAGGACTTTATCAACATACTCCGTTTGACTTAGCCAAAGCTTGCCTCTCTCCCGATCCCTATGAATCCGCATGCCCAATATTTTTCTTGCTTCGCCAAGATCCTTGGTTGCAAACTCTTAGACATATCAAGCTTAAGAGACTCAATCTCATCATGATCATTACTAGCAATCAACATGTCATCCACATAAAGTAACAACAAGGTGAAAGTACCACCCACCTTTCCTTTCATGTAGACACAATGATCATAGCCACTTCTTTCAAAATCTTCTTCTTGCATAAAAGTATCAAACTTCTTGTACCATTGCCGAGAGGCTTGCTTCAAACCATACAATCCCTTCTTCAATCTACACACAAGATTAGGGTTTGATTTATCAACAAAACCTTCCGGTTGTGACATATAGATCTCCTCATCCAAGTCACCATGCAAGAAAGTCGTCTTGATATCAAGTTGCACAAGCTCCAAGTCTAAGTTAGCCACCAATGACAAAACAACCCTTATGGAACTATGCTTCACAACGGGAGAGAATATCTCATTAAAGTCAACACCATGTTTTTGTCCATAGCCCTTGACTACTAACCTTGCCTTGTGCCGTTTATAACCATCGGCTTCATTTTTCAACACAAATACCCACCTATTTTTCAATGCCTTCTTTCCCTTAGGAAGTTTAACCAACTCCCAAGTCTCATTGAGATGCAACGAGTTCATTTCATCCTCCATTGCTTCAAGCCACATAGCCTTCTCCGAACAATTTATAGCCTCATGAAATGACTCGGGTTCACCCGCAATCCGTGAACAAAGCATAATACAAGGAAGGTGAATACCTTTGTGTAGCTCTTGAAATCCGAGTTGATCTCCTCAACTCTTGTACCGGGGTATTAGTGTGCTCTTCTTCAACAATGCCTTCATTCTCATGCGCTTCCACCGGCTCACTCTCATCCTCATTATCATGACCACTTACTTGAGGATCCGCTAGCATCTTGGGTGCAACACTAGCATCAACATGCTCCCCCACATGTCTTTCTTCATTTTGCTCTTTCTCATGATTTTCCATGAACATCACATCTTCACGAAATATGACATCTCGGCTTCTAATTGTCTTTTTCTCAATAGGATCCCACACCCTATAACCCAAATCATCACCGCCATAGCCAACAAATGCACACCTCCGTGACTTGACATCGAGTTTATTCCTTTTGACATTAGGAATTTTTACATAAGCCTCACATCCAAAAGTTCGTAAATGGCCATAAGAGATCTTCTTGCCACTTCCATACGACTTCCGGTATGCCACCGTCCAATGCCACACTAGGTGATCGATTTATGAGATAAACCGCCGTGTTAGTCGCTTCGGCCCAAAATAATTTTTGAAGACCCGAGTGAGACAACATACTTCTAATCCTCTCCACAATGGT
>JAMFTS010001283.1:5000-26977 GCA_028095005.1 Rhynchospora pubera
AAATAAGATTTTCCGAATTTTTTTGAACATCAAGTTTTACATGATTTAGTAAAGAGAATAGAAATTTGATCATTACTAGATCGATCTTAGGGGTCGATGAATAATGAGCAACTAATGGGATTTTTTTCGTGAAAAAGGATATTTCTTTTTGGAAATCAGTGAAGAAATATTACCTAATTTTCTAATAAACAACCAATATCTTAAAAATCGAAGAGAAATGAAAATGATAATTCGCATTGTACAAACTTTTTGTAGTAAAACTACAAAATCGGTCGTCGTATTCGGACTTTATTTTGGATTTTTAAGCGCATTCTCGATAGGACCCTCTTTTTTCTTTCTTATTAAAACTCGTGTTATGGAAGAAGGGAGCGAGAGGAATGTTGCGTCGACAACTGGTTTTCTTGTCGGGCAACTTATAATGCTCGTATCAGTTTATTATTTCCCTCTGCATCTAGCATTGAGTCAGGCTCATACAATAACTATGCTAGTTGCTTTATATGTTTTGTTTCATTTCGCATCGTATAATGACGAGGACTTTTTGGATTATGAATATGGACTAACTACCCGAAATTCCATACGTAATTTCGGTATTCAATGTGTATTCCTGAGTAATGTGATTTTTCAATTATTAAATCATTTTGTTTTACCAAGCGCAACGTTGGCTAGATTAGCCAACATTTATATGTTTCGATGTAACAACAAAATGTTGTTCATCATAAGCAGTTTTGGTGCTTGGTTCATTGCTCAAATTTTCTTCATAAAATGGCTTGGATTGGTATTATTCTGGGTACGGCAAACTTATTTTTATTTTTATAAATCAACGAACTACAAGGGTCTTGTGTTGCATTGGAAGTACACTCTCATGGATTGGACATATATATCTTCTATGGAAGAAGTCTTCCGTATTTTCTCTTTTGTCATCTGTATCTTCTATTTAGGTAGCGTTCCATATCCTTTGGTCAATCAGAAACGGAGAAACAAAAAAGCCGAAACACTAGAAAAAATAAAGCAGATGAAAGAGCAAAATCAAGAAAGGCAGGAAAAAAGAAATGGAAAAACAAGTTCCAAAACGAAGAATACTCAATTAGTTAGAAATCAAGAAGAGCAGGAAAAGACTAAATTCGCGTTTACAAGAATATTAGTTACTAATCTTTTTGATTCTAGACGATGGAATCGTCCATTACGATATATCCAAAACCAAAAAAATCGATTGTACGAGCGTGCTGTACAAGACATTCCTGTACAAAATGAAATGGGGCAATATTATTTTGGTACATGTCTAAGTGATGGGAAGAAAAGAATATCTTTTACATATAGACATGGTTTCAAGGAGTATTTGGACACGCTAGTAAAACAACTAGCTTTAATCAATTCTTTTTGGTTTTCGGATCCGAAAACAAAGAAATTAAGAATAGTAAATGCATTAAGAAAATTATCTGAATTAAAAAGATTAAAAAAATTCTCTAAATCTAAGAAATATTTATATTATAAATGGATTTATAGAAATGAAAAAAAAAAGTACAACTTAATCAATGAATTAAGAAGTCGAATCAAAGTTCTAGAAGAGAAAGAGGGATTTCTTGCTCTAGATATCCTCGAAAAAAGAGCCAGATTATGTAATGATGAAAATGAAGAACTATGCTTTTCTAAACGGAAGGATCCCCTTTTGAAGGGATCAAATCGTAGGATATCAGAAAGAGCGCCTCTGAAACACATAGGAAATCCATTTACTATAGCTGATCTGACACAACAAATGAAAAAATTCGAAAAAAAAAAAAGAGAAGATCACGAAGACAGTCATAAAAAACTATATGAAAAATTGAAATCTAAAAAGGCGCTTATTAATCCCGTAATCCAACTATTTCCATCATTGAGTGCAGTCCTTATGGATGCCCACGATCACTTACGTTGGATGGAACGAGTACACCGCAGTCCACAAACCCTGTTGTACACAATAATTGTGGCTGATCCAACTACTAAAAAAGTTCTAAAAAAGCCAAAAAAGGGAAGGAACTTTTTTAATTTTTTTCAAAAAGATTTCCAGGAAATCAAGAAAGATCTTCCTCGATTGCTAAGTGGCTTTATGGACGACCTGCAAGTGAGGGAAGAACGGCCAGAAAAAGAAGACAGTGAAGCTCAGGAAAAATATGGGGAAGAAGGGGAAAAACAAAAAAAAGACGAGGAAAGGGAAAGGGAAAAACAAGTATTCGCGCAAATTTATTTGCGCAAATTCAGAGACATTCTCCTTTATGTAATGGATGATAGTGATGTGGCTCTGCAGGGGAAGAAGAAATCCGATGAGCAGAAGGAAGAAGATGAGAAGAAGGAATCCAATGAGAAGAAGGAAGAAGATGAGAAGAAGGAATCCAATGAGAAGAAGGAAGAAGATGAGAAGAAGAAATCTGATGAGAAGAAGAAATCAGATGAGCAGAAGGAAGAAGATGAGGAGGACGAATGGCCGCAATCAAGAAATATAGTTTTGGTACATTACTCGCAAGTACCGGATTATTATCGAGGTGCAATCAAAGGAAGCATGCGTGGTCTAAAACGTAAAACAGTTATTTGGGACTTGTATCAACCACATCCACATTCCCCGCTTTTTTTTGATCGAGTAGAAAACAAGCTTTTTTCTTTTTTTCGAAAAATCTTTTTTTTTGTTTTTGGTATCTTTTTGAAAATCTTTTCAAAGATTTTTTTCATTCTTAGGAATTCGGTGGGGAGAAAACAAGAACGGAAAATCTTGCAAGAGGAAAAGATAAAGGAAATCGATTTGGTAGAGAAAAGGAAAAACAGCAAGATGAGAAGAAAAGAGAGCGAAGAAGAACGACGTCGATCCATAGCAGAAACTTGGGATGCAGATGAGTTCACTCAACAAATGAGAGGTTTGCTTTTATTAACCCACTCTTTTCTTAGAAAAAAAATTGTATTACCTTCTTTGATAATAGCTAAAAATCTTGGCCGGATGGTTTTATTCCAATCATCCGAATGGGATGAGGATTTCAAGGAATGGGAGAAAGAAATGCATGTTAAATGTATTTATAATGGTGTTGCATTATCAGAAACAGAATTTCCCATGAATTGGTTAAATGATGGTATTCAGATCAAGATTCTATTTCCTTTTCGTTTGAAACCTTGGCGAAGTAGAAAAGAAAAAGTAAGAAAATCAACTTTTTTAACAGTTTTTGGAAGAGAAACACGCGTACCTTTTGGGTCTCCCCAAAGGCAACGTTCCTTTTTTCAACCCATTTTTAAAGAACTTTTAAAAAAAATGAGAGAAGTGAAAAAGAAATCTTTTCTACTTTTCGAAGTTTTCGAAGGAAAAAAAAGAAAAGTATATGAACCGACTGAAAATGGAAAAGATTCCAAAATCAATAAGAATATTATTCATGAACCCACCATTGAAATCCCATCCATGAATTTGACAATTGAGTCAGTAATAGAAATACAAATGCAAAATTGGTCTGATGGAACAATCAGAATCAGAAATGAAATAGAACAAATCACAAAAGAAAAGAACAAAATACTTCTCATTTGTGATGATAAAAGACCGGAATCACAGAAACCTATTTGGAAGATATTTCAAAGAAATACTATTCGATTAATACGCAAATCAGGTTATTTTCTCAAATATTTCATTGAAAAAACATCCATAAATATCTTGCTATGGATGATTAACAACCTTCCTAGGACTAGGAAAAATTCGCAACTTTTCTTTGAATCAATAAAAAAAAAAATGAAGAAATTCATTTACAAGAATAAAACAAATCAAAAAGGGAAGAAGGAAAGAGATCAAAATACAATGAACTTTTTTTGGACTCAAAAAAAGAATCATTCAAAAATGGATTATGACTTATCTTCCTTGTCCCAAGAATATGTATTTTACAAATTATCACAAAGCCCATTCCTTAACAAATATCACTTTAGTTCTTTACTTCAATATAAGGAAAAGGAAACCTATCCTTTTATTAAGGATCAAATGAAAGATTATTATCGAGGGATATTTAATTCCAAATCAAGTCATAAGAAAATGACTAAGAGTCAATTGTGGAAAAACTGGTTAAGGGGTCATTATCAATACAATTTATCTCAGACCAAATGGTCCCAATTAGAACCGCAAGAATGGCGAAATCGAATGAATCAACATTGTATGATTCCAAATAAAGACTCAATGCCATTTGATTCCTATGGATTTGATTCATTCCTTAGTCTAAAAGAAAAATTAAAAAAAAACTACAGATATGATCTTTTAGCAAATATATATATGAACTATGGGGATAAAGATAAAAAGAACTTATCTATTTCTCGATTTGTCAGTCTAGCTATTAGTGATCATCTAGAAGATTTAGAAAGTTTTTCTTATCCATGGAAAAATCAAGATAGAAAATATTTTGATTGTCGAATTCTCCTTACAAAAAAGAGCGATATAGATACCTATACTAATAACAATAAACTGTGGGTCAATCCACTGATAGGTGGTTATCAAAATACTAAGACTGAAGAAGAAAGAATCCAAAACAATTTGACCAAAAAATATATGGTCCAAAAAGAAGATTCGGATCAAAAAAAAGATCAAAAAAAAGATCAAAAAAAAGATCAAAAAAAAGATCAAAAAGAAGGTAAAAAAGAAGATCAAAAAGAAGGTAAAAAAGAAGGTAAAAAAAAAGATTCGGATCAAAAAGAAGGTAAAAAAGAAGATTCGGATCAAAAAGAAGATCAAGAAGAAGATTCAGATCAAGAAGAAGATTCGGATCAAAAAAAAAATCAAAAAGAAGATTTTTTGGATTGGAAGAAAATGAATAAAGAATGGAAAAAAAGGAATGAAGAAACGGTTTTTGGATTCCATATAGGATCTCATTGGTTCTTCCCAGAATTGGTACTACTTTTAAATGAATATAAAAAGAAACCATGGATTACGCCAATCAAATTCCTTCTTTTTGATTTGGATCCTCGTAAAGATCCAAAAAATAAAGATCCAAAAAATAAAGATCCAAAAAATAAAGATCCAAAAAATAAAGATCCAAAAGACGGCAAAAAAACGGAAGACGAAGCTATGCAGGAAGCTATTAACGCGGGAAAAATTTTTAATGTCAAAAAAACAAATAAGTCAGAACAAGATTTTATAGTACAAGTGCGTTATGAACCAGAACCGGGAAGTGAAGAAAAAAAGAAAAAGAAGATAATCAGAGGATTAAATGACATGCAAGAATTTGATTTCTTGATCAAAAAATCTTTCCTTTACCAATTAAGATTGGATACCCCCGAAACCAAGAAAAAAATAAAAAGTGGGATAGACGAGAGCTATCACCTGCTTAGACTGTTCAAAGACTATCTGCAAAAAAAGGAAAAGGGGATTCCTATACCTCGTAGAAGAGATCCACAACAAGTAAGTACCAAATTGATCGAGAAAGGCGAGATAGATTTGGAACTAATGGAAATGTTAACAGAGAAAAGTGACAGTGTCCCCTCTTTGTTAGAAAATCAATATCTGAAATTCGACGAATTTCGTCTATGTCAGAAAATAGACGGGAAATCCATTTTATATCAAATGATAAGTATCAATATCTCATTGTTCAATGAAAATGAGCATCAAAGTCAGGACTTCCTTCGTCCTGAAGATATTCTATCTTCTAGGCGTTGTCGAGAATTGCGAATTTTAAGTTCTTTCAATTACCCTAATTGGAATGTTAGGGATAGAAAGCGATCCGATGGAAAGAAAAAAAAAAAAAAAAGAAAACAAAAAAAAAACTCTAGCCAATTATTCAATGTTTTCAATGAGAAGGAACTAAATACAGATCCCAATGAATTCGTGAAATGCAAATCTTTTCTTTGGCCAAATTTCCGATTCGAAGATTTATTATGTATGAATCGCTATTGGTTTAATACCAATAATGGAAGTCGTTTCAGTATGTTAAGGATACGTATGTATCCAAAATCTAGAATTCGAAAATAGTGTATTTCCTATACCAACATAGGAATCAAGAAATTAGCAGAGTTCTTCAAATTGTCGTTAAAGACATTTTTCCTTAATACAGAAATGGATTATCTCCTGCTATCCAAATCAAATCTTCCATTTGATTTGGATAGAATAACAAAGTAGTATATGAATAAATCCAAAACTAGATTCAAATAACTGGCATAATCCTGATTTTTTGATTTTTCCTGATCGGAAAAATCATCCATGAAAAAGAAAAAAGATAGAAAAATTTTGTTATTTATGGTCCAAAATTCATCCACTCCCATTATTCCACAAGAAGAAAACAAAGGTTCTGTTGAATTTCAAGTATTCAGTTTCACCAATAAGATACAGAGGCTTACTTCCCATTTCGAATTGCACAAAAAAGATTTTGTATCGGAAAGGGCTCTACGAAAAATTCTGGGAAAACGCCGACGGTTGCTGGCTTATTTGTCAAAGAAAAATCAAGTACGTTATAATAAATTAATGGATCAATTGAATATTCGGGAACCACAAACTCGTTAATTTCATCGTTTGAATTTTTTGGAATTTAGTAGTATTCGATTTTTCATTTTGATGAGCCTCACTTTGAGGAATTCATGGAATAATGAATTCAGGAAGAAAAGATATGACTGGAAAAGTTATGACTGTACCGGTTACAAGAAAAGATCTCATGATAGTCAATATGGGTCCTCACCACCCATCAATGCATGGTGTTCTTCGATTGATCCTTACTCTCGATGGTGAAGATGTTATTGATTGTGAACCCATATTGGGCTATTTACACAGAGGAATGGAAAAAATAGCGGAAAACCGAACAATTCTACAATATCTACCTTATGTAACACGGTGGGATTATTTAGCTACTATGTTCACAGAGGCAATAACGGTAAATGCACCAGAAAAATTGGAAAATGTTCAAGTACCTCAAAGAGCTAGCTATATCAGAGTTATTATGCTGGAATTGAGCCGTATAGCTTCTCATTTGTTATGGCTTGGACCTTTTATGGCAGATATCGGTGCACAGACTCCTTTCTTTTATATTTTCAGAGAGAGAGAATTGATATACAATCTATTCGAAGCCGCCACAGGTATGCGAATGATGCATAATTATTTCCGTATCGGGGGGGTAGCTGCGGATCTACCTTATGGGTGGATAGAGAAATGTTTCGATTTCTGCGATTATTTCTTAACAGGAGTTGTTGAATATCAAAAACTTATTACACGGAATCCCATTTTTTTGGAACGAGTGGAAGGAGTGGGTATTATTGGTGGAGAAGAAGCAGTAAATTGGGGTTTATCCGGGCCAATGTTACGAGCTTCTGGAATCCAATGGGATCTTCGTAAAGTTGATAATTATGAGTGTTACAATGAATTCGATTGGGAAATCCAATGGCAAAAAGAAGGAGATTCATTAGCTCGTTATTTAGTACGAATCGGTGAAATGAAGGAATCCATAAAAATGATTCAACAGGCTCTAGAGGGAATTCCTGGAGGACCCTATGAGAATTTAGAAGTCCGACGCTTTGATAGAGCAAAGAATTCCGAATGGAATGATTTTGCATATCGATTTATAAGTAAAAAACCTTCACCGAATTTTGAATTGTCGAAACAAGAACTTTATGCCAGAGTGGAAGCCCCAAAGGGGGAATTAGGGATTTATTTGATAGGAGATAATAGTGTTTTCCCCTGGAGATGGAAAATTCGTCCACCCGGTTTTATCAATTTGCAAATTCTTCCAGAGCTAGTTAAAAGAATGAAATTGGCTGATATCATGACGATATTAGGTAGTATAGATATCATTATGGGAGAAGTTGATCGTTGAAATGATAATTGATACAACAGAAGTACAAACTATCAATTCTTTCTCTACATCGGGATTTTTCAAAGAAGTCTATGGACTGATATGGATTATACCTATTTTGACCCTGATATTGGAAATCACGATAGGGGTACTCGTCATTGTTTGGTTAGAAAGAGAAATATCCGCAGCGATCCAACAGCGTATTGGGCCTGAATATGCTGGTCCGTTGGGAATTCTTCAAGCTATAGCAGATGGGACGAAATTACTTTTGAAAGAGGACCTCCTCCCATCTCGAGGAGATATTCGTCTGTTTAGTGTCGGACCGTCTATAGCAGTCATATCAGTTCTACTAAGCTATTTAGTAATTCCTTTTGGGTATCGTCTTGTTTTAGCGGATCTCGGTATAGGTGTTTTTTTATGGATCGCCATTTCAAGTATTGCTCCTATTGGCCTTCTTATGTCAGGATATGGATCGAATAATAAATATTCCTTTTCAGGTGGTCTCCGAGCTGCTGCTCAATCAATTAGTTATGAAATACCATTAACTCTATGTGTATTATCAATATCTCTACGTGTGATTCGCTGGAATATGAACTTTTCTCTCTCTTTCTTCTAGAAATCAAAGAAGAAAAAGAGGTTCAATGTATTGAATAGATATTCTCATTCATTTTTTGATTCAGCATTCGGGTTGATTAGTTAAACCAGATAGTTATATGAGTGAAACAAAACAACTTATCCATTTGTAGTAAGAAAAAAAAATCTCATTCCCTATGTACGTACAAGCATCCAGTTGAAGGAAACATAAGCAGGGATAAACAGTTTATCCCAAGATTGCGATTTTTTGATTAGTCATCATATCTTGAAGCGGGTGCAAACAAAAGATCAACTGTATGGAGTTTCTACTACTGTCTTGTATGTATTACTATACCGGCGATCAATCAAAAGTCAGTGGACAGTTAGGAACACCAAGGTACACAAAGGATTAGTAATAGATATAATGGAAGGTATCAAAAAAAAGGTTTTTCCACATAAAACGAATCATAATAAGGACTTGAAATTGGTAGAAATGATCAAGTAGTACTTCCCTACGATTCCGATCTAGAGTATGCTCCTATTCACTGATTCAAAAAATGACTATCAAGAACGAATTAATCCTTTATTTTTTTTTGAAGTACCCTCCCCTGAGACAGAAGAAGAGGAAAAAAGAAATGGAATGCCATATATGGAATGAATAATCAAGAAAAGATCTTTCTTGATTATTTCTTCCATATTGATTCATATACAATTCTTATCATGATTCATGAACGAATGCCTAATTCTTTATATTTATTCATTGATATAACGAGTATTTTATTGAAAGATTCAGTTATTACCGAACAAAGAGAGATTCTCATTATAAAGGATAAGATCAATTCGGAAGCAAGTTTTTGATTATTCTAGCAGACAGAATTCCATTGGTCTAATTTGGGACTCTCCGATGTATCTTTATTCTGTCTACCCCCAAAGAAAGATGCCGATAATACCGAACTAGTCCTTCCATTTTTTGTGGCCATAGAGGAGCCGTATGAAGCTGAGGTTTCATGTACGGTTTTGAAATAGCGATGAAAACTGTGATGTTATTATCGACTATGATTATCTAACAGTTCAAGTACAGTTGATATAGTTGAAGCACAGTCCAAATATGGTTTTTGGGGGTGGAATCTGTGGCGTCAGCCTATAGGCTTTCTAGTTTTTCTCATTTCTTCTCTAGCCGAATGTGAGAGATTGCCCTTTGATTTACCAGAAGCAGAGGAGGAATTAGTAGCAGGTTATCAAACCGAATATTCGGGTATCAAATATGCTCTCTTTTATCTTGCTTCTTACCTAAATCTATTAGTTTCTTCGTTATTTGTCACAGTTCTTTACTTAGGTGGGTGGAATTTCTCCATTCCGTACATACCCATTCCTGAACTTTTCAGAATAAATCAAATGGCTGGAATTTTTGGAATGACAATTGATATCTTTATTACATTAGCTAAGGCTTATTTGTTTCTCTTCATTTCTATCACAACAAGATGGACTTTACCTAGGATGAGAATAGACCAGTTATTAAATCTTGGATGGAAATTTCTTTTACCTATTTCTCTAGGTAATCTTTTATTAACAACTTCTTCTCAACTTGTCTCACTATAAATAACAGAATACGATAACAAGATTCTCGATTCATAATATCTCTCAAACAGAGAGAAAGAAACTTCCTTTTTTTCATGGATATTTCCAATATGTTCCCTATGGTAACTGGGTTCATGAATTATGGTCAACAAACCATACGAGCTGCAAGGTACATTGGGCAAAGTTTCATAATTACCTTATCCCACACAAATCGTTTACCTGTCACGATTCAATATCCTTATGAAAAATCAATCATGTCAGAGCGTTTTCGAGGTCGAATCCACTTTGAATTTGATAAATGTATTGCTTGTGAAGTATGTGTTCGTGTATGCCCGATAGATCTACCTGTTGTTGATTGGAGATTGGAAAGAGATATTCAAAAGAAACAATTGCTTAATTATAGTATTGATTTCGGGGTTTGTATATTTTGTGGTAACTGTGTCGAGTATTGTCCAACAAACTGTTTATCAATGACTGAAGAATATGAACTTTCTACTTATGATCGTCATGAATTGAATTATAATCAAATTGCTTTGGGTCGGTTACCAATCTCAATAATTGGAGATTACACAATTCAAACAGTTAGGAATTCGACTCCAATCCAAATAGACAAAGAGAATTCCTTTGATTCCAGAACGATTACTAATTACTAAGATTTTTTTTGGTTAGTCAGTAACTACAAATCAAACTCATAACTATTTATTGTCGAGAATCACTCTTTGATTGAAACTGAGAATCGATTTTTCGTGATGGGATGATTTCGAAATATACAATTTGAACCACTATTCAAACGAGTCTTTTTTCGGATAAAAATTCGATTTCCATTCATCCATATTTCCATTTCATTCTATGATAAATGGATCATAAACTATATTATATATAAGAACAAAATAGGGGAACCCCTTTTCCTTTCCTGGACCATTTAGTACGGTCATGATAGATTTGAAGTTCTTTCTTTTTTTTTTTACATAATGGATTTACCTGGACCAATACATGATATTCTTGTGGTATTTATAGGATCAGTTCTTGTATTAGGGGGTCTAGGGGTAGTATTACTTACCAATCCAATTTATTCTGCCTTTTCGTTGGGATTGGTTCTTATTTGTATATCCTTATTCTATATTTCATTGAACTCCTATTTTGTAGCTGCCGCACAGCTCCTTATTTATGTCGGAGCCATAAATGTATTGATCTTATTTGCTGTAATGTTCATGAATGGTTCAGAATATTCCAATGATTCCTATCTTCGGACCATTAGAGATGGGGTTACTTCACTGATTTGTACAACTATTCTTTTTTCACTAATGGCTACTATATCAGATACATCATGGTACGGGATTCTTTGGACTACAAGATCAAATCAAATTATAGAACAGGAACTCACAAATAACGTTCAACAAATTGGGATTCATTTAGCAACAGATTTTTTTCTTCCCTTTGAACTCATTTCTATAATTCTTCTAGTTTCCTTGATAGGTGCAATTACTATGGCTCGACAATAAGAAATACTTAGAATGATTCCAAATTCTAAGAATTGCTAATTCTAAATCAAAATCAAAAAAATCCAAATTTTTGGTTCATTAATTATAAGTCAAAATCTATATTATCTTTACTTTATTTTAATATTTTTTTACTTTCTTTTATATAAATATTCTCTTTATTTTTTCAATTTTATAAAGATTAGGGAGCCAACCAATAATGTTTGAACACATGCTTCTTTTGAGTGTTTACTTATTTTCGATGGGCCTTTATGGATTGATTACAAGTCGAAACATGGTTAGGGCACTTATGTGTCTTGAACTTATCCTTAATTCGGTTAATATAAATCTTGTCATTTTTTCTGATATGTTTGATAATAGACAATTAAGAGGAAACATTTTTTCCATCTTTATTATAGCTATTGCAGCTGCAGAAGCCGCTATTGGATTAGCAATTTTTTCATCTATTCATCGTAATAAAAAATCAACAAATATCAATCAATCCAATTTATTAAATTATTAGTTATTTTTATTACATAGATAAATCATCCAAAAAAGCCTAAGTCTTTATTCAATTTTTATGCAAAATTGATTGATTCTTTTAATTTGTGGAATTTTTGAATTCCATATATTATATTATAGAGTAGAATATAAGTAACAAATTTATAACTCAATTTGTATTTAGTTATGTGCAACTTGTCTGATAATGATCCTCGAGATCAAATTCGAAATCTATCAGCCTTTTTTTAAAGTAGATTCCATTATTATATGGATTTTTCTATTTTATTGTTCAATTTTTCATAAGTCACTGCTTCATCTGGTATTTAGAATATAATGGATTCGTCCACTACTTTGACCAGATCGAAAATTTTTGATTTCCAAAAATAGACTTTCGAAATTCAATGTCACATTCAGTAAAAATTTATGATACCTGTATAGGTTGTACACAATGTGTGCGAGCTTGTCCTACGGATGTATTAGAAATGATACCTTGGGATGGTTGTAAAGCCAAGCAAATAGCTTCCGCACCAAGAACGGAAGATTGTGTAGGTTGTAAAAGATGTGAATCTGCCTGTCCAACAGACTTTTTAAGTGTTCGTGTTTATCTAGGGCCTGAAACAACTCGTAGCATGGCTCTAGCTTATTGATACGTTACAAAAAGCAAAAGCCCTACCTGAATCATTTGATTCCTCTTTACCGAAAAAACCCGTGCTCGATGAAAGCTATAATCTCGAGCACGGGTTTCTCTAGTCAAAACGTATATCTGACTATCATGAGATATTTTCCTTGGTTAACAACACTTGTTGTTTTTCCCATATTTGCGGGTTCTTTTACTTTCTTTTTTCCTCATAAAGGAAATAAGATATATCGATGGTATACTCTATGTATATGTTTGTTAGAACTTATTCTAGCAGCTTATGTATTTGGTTATCATTTTCAATTTGATAAAAAATTAATGCAACTTAAGGAAGATTTTCAATGGATAGATGTTTTTGATTTCCACTGGAGATTGGGAGTGGATGGACTTTCTATAGGACCTATTTTACTGACAGGCTTTATTACTACTTTAGCCAGTTTAGCAGCTTGGCCAGTTACTCGAAATTCCCAATTGTTCTATTTTCTAATGTTAGCAATGTATAGCGGTCAAATAGGATTATTCTTTTCTAAAGACCTTTTACTTTTCTTCATCATGTGGGAATTCGAATTAATTCCCGTTTATTTGCTTTTATCCATGTGGGGAGGTAAGAAACGTCTTTACTCAGCTACTAAATTCATTTTATACACAGCGGGAGGTTCTATCTTTTTATTAATTGGAATTTTAGGTATGAGTTTGTATGCTTCCAATAAACCAACACTAGATTTTGAAGGATTAATGAATCAATCATATCCTATCTTTCTAGAAATAATATTCTATATTGGCTTCCTTATTGCATATGCTATCAAATTGCCGATTATACCCCTACACACATGGTTACCAGATACACACGGAGAAGCACATTATAGTACATGCATGCTATTAGCTGGAATTTTATTAAAAATGGGAGCATATGGATTAATTCGGATTAATATGGAATTATTACCCCACGCCCATTCTATATTTTCTCCTTGGTTGGTAATAATAGGAACAATCCAAATCATTTATGGAGCTTCAACTTCTCTTGGTCAACGCAATTTGAAAAAGAGAATAGCATATTCTTCTGTATCTCATATGGGTTTCATAGCTATAGGAATTGGTTCTATAACTGACATGGGACTAAATGGAGCGATTTTTCAAATGCTTTCTCATGGATTTATTGGTGCTGCACTTTTTTTCTTGGTGGGAACCTGTTGTGATAGAATTCGTCTTGTGTATCTCGAAGAAATGGGGGGAATATCTATCTCAATGTCAAAAATCTTTTCTTTGTTCAGTAGTTTCTCAATGGCTTCTCTTGCATTACCAGGAATCAGCGGTTTTATTGCAGAATTTTTAATATTTCTGGGACTTATTACTAGTCAAAAATATCTTTTAATGGCAAAAATCATAATTATTTTCGTAATGGCTATTGGAATAATATTAACTCCTATTTACTTGTTATCTATGTTACGTCAGATGTTCTATGGATACAAGTTCTTTCATGTTTCAGAAAGAAATTTTTTTGTTTCAGATTCGGGATCACGGGAACTTTTCCTTTCAATCTGCCTTTTTTTACCAATAATAGGAATTGGTATTTATCCTGATTTTGTTTTCTCATTATCCATTGAGAAAGTACAAACTATTTTATCTAATTATTATATTGGATAGTTTTTGATTTCTTACAAAGAAATCAAATATTTCTATTTATTTCAAGAAATCAAAGATTTCTTCGTTGAATTTTTGCTTGGATATATATATCCAAATATTTTGTCTTTTCCTTTTACCTTCATAGTTTCAATATTGTTTGGTTTAGATTGATCTTAACCAGATGTTTTTTTTTTCAATTATTTTTATTGAATATTGAATTGAATATTCAATATTCAAGATAATTCAAGTTTGAAATAGAGTAATCAAAAATCATTTAGATCATTCCGGATTTTCTTATCACTTTATTTTTTGAACTTTGCTATGCAAATCGACAATACCATAAGCTTGTTAACATATTTATCTATTAATCTAATTGAATGAACCGTAGCTATGTAACCCTATTCCTAAAAGATTGATACCAAAATAGCATACCCAAATAAAAAGAAATCCAATAAAAGCTATAAAGGCAACATTTTTACCTTTCCAATTTTGGTTCATTCTAACATGCAAATAAATACCAAAAGTAATCCAAGTTATTAATGCCCAAGTTTCTTTCGGATCCCAGCTCCAAAAAGCTCCCCAGGCTTCATTAGCCCATACGGCTCCGCAAAGAATGCCCAAGGTTAATAAAGCAAATCCAATACTAATAGTACGATAACTCCAGGAGTCCAAATCCTCAATGAAATCAATTTTGAAATAATTTGGAAAATATTTTCGATAGTACTCTACTAGGTCTAGAGTTTCAGCCATTGTTAATCCTCCTTTTGCTGAGTCTAATATTCGACTTTCAATTTCTTTTGAAACTGCATCGTTAGTTGCCATCAAAATTAGAACAGCAATTGATAGTAAGCACCCAATAATAAGAACTACATAACCAACCATTATTATAGATACATGCATTAATAACCACAAAGATTGGAGCGCAGGCACTAATATTTTTAATTTAGGTATTTCGGGTGAGAAAAATAAACCCCATACAGCAAAAAAAGCTTGAGTCAAAATTGTACTCGTTATAGTGATTTTGTTTAATTCATTTTGGTTATTCCGAGTTTTCAAAATGAAATAAATTAGAGAAGAAACACATGAAAGAAAGGCTAAAGATTCCCTTAAATTAGTTAGGGGAAAAAATCCAGATTCGATCCAAAGGAAAATCAATAATGCAGTGGTACAAAAAAAACAAAAAAACAGACCTATTTCTGAGGAATTGCGTAACTCGAGAGTTTCACCAAAACCAAAAATAGAAGAAATAGCAGAAAAAATGTTGATCAAAATGACAATTAAAATAAAAGAGAATGACAACATATTTAAAATATGTTCTATAGCAGCAAGCGTTATAGTCATAAAAAGTACTCCTTTTTGATTTTTTACGGCGATTTTGAATAGTTGTACTTTATATTATAAAAAAAAAAGTGTTAGTTGTGCAAGGTGCCGCCACTCGGACTCGAACCGAGACACACAGGGTACTGCTTCCTAAGAGCAGCGTGTCTACCAATTTCACCATGGCGGCTTATTATAAATAATAAGCCAATTCATAATCAATTGTCAAGATTCCAAAATTCTATTTGAAATAAGAAACCTTAGAATATATAAAGAAAAAGATTTGTTTCATCTTGGATTGAAATTCTAAATAAAGTAACTTTGACTTAGTCAAAATTTGCTTCTTAATATTTTTAATATTAATATTGACCCTTTTTTCGAATTTATCTTATTTTCTGAATCAAGAATGATAAAAATTCTTTGATTTTTAATTATTTAAAATCTTAGTAGAATAATAAAAGAAATAAATAGTTTTCTTTTTATATCATTTCAAATTTATTATAAGATTTTAAATCTTAATTAAAAATTTTTTTCTTAAAAAAATATATATATATATATATATGGAATATATGAATGGAACTAGATATTTAAAAAGTAGAGCACCTATGATATTTAGGTGCTCCGAGGCATTTGGGCTATTTAGTAGTAGATCAATCTAGTGAATTTCAATCTTGATTGGAGTCATCTTCACCCGATCCATTTTGATCGGGCCAGCGAATTTTTGCTTCCTTTAATTCCATCAGGTAAATACATAAAAGTAAATCTGGATTACTTTTGATAAAATAATCCAAAAGATCTCGTTCTTCACTTTGTAACAAAGAACGAACTTGATTTCTTTGGTTTTGGCAATGGCCATATAAGTATCTTCTCAATTCCTCTATACACGAATCAAGTAATTCTTTTTCCGAAGAAAGGCCGGCTCTGAACCTCGACAAAGCCTCATATATTTGATCCAATTGAGCCTTATTGGAGTAATATTCATCCATACAATAGGTTTTGCACATATAGTACATATATGTGTATCTATAATGCTCCTTCCTTTCCTGTACTTCCGTAGTAAGTTTGTACTTATCTCGAATTTTCAATTCATATATGATTGCTTCATCGAATCCGTCTTTAGTTAGACTATCTTCTAATACTCTACGGGTTTCTTCCAAATTTTCCATTCTGTTCGGTAACAGAGAATTTAATAGTTTAAAAAATTCCTTAAAGGAAATTACCTTTTCATCACAGGTATAGGTGATGGTCAGGACTTTTAGGAGCAGATTTTTGGTTTTAACATGCTCTCTTAGGAAATAGGGAAGCACCCCCTCGACTGGAATGGTGCTTCCAAGTAATACGTATTCATGAAAACCGTTTTCGAATTCTGCATTTTCGATTTCTTCAAAAAACGCACACATGGTTAAATCTGGGTGGATTTGAGTAAAACACTCAACGATATCAAAAATATCCATAATAGACCCTCCAAATTTTTCTCCAAGATCCTTGGATCTAGTGTCGATTGGAAGATAAATCTCTTTTACAAAAAAAGAAAGTAATTCTTTCGAACTTACTTTTTTATTTTTGAAATTGAGTAAACAACTACTCAATCTGTCTAGCAGGACCTCATTCAAATGGGCCTCTGCTTTACAAATTTCTTTAGAGATATCACTTATCTCCGCTTCCGTAATTCCTGGGAGCATGTGTCGTTTTTTCATCGAAAACAGGATTTTTAAAAAAATTGAATACATATTACGTTGTTCTAAATGGGTTTTTTTTGCATTAGTCCTATTTTTTTGTTCTTCCCTCTTAGATAAGACAAGGTCTATTTGTTTCATTAATGTTTCAAAGGTTATAAAGTTTTGCCCAAATATATGAATGTAACCTACTATTTGGAGCAAATAGACTTTGTTACTATAATAATCGCTTAAAAATAATTCTATGACTCCCATAAATTGACAGTAACCGCCGGCACTAAATCGAGGATCGTTTCTAACCATGGTGTGTTCTCCTTTTTTTTTTTTTTGAATTTTTATTCTTTAGAATCTCTAGAAGAGATGGAATAGAATAAATTAACTGGTTTTTAGAATTAAAAACCATATGAATTATGATTAGATTTTCAATCAAAAAATCTGAAAATTGATTTCAAAACTATTCAATTTTTCACAATATAAAAAGGAATTTATTTTCCTTTTTATATTGTAAAAAGGCCATTAAGAAGTATTTGAAACCCTAAAAAAAATATCCATTTTAAGAAATAATCTATATTCTATATATAGAATATTTTTCAAGTTGTAATTAAAACTTACTCTTAATTAGTTATTTGAACTATAACCAAATAGTTCATATTACTTAATATAGTTAAGTACAAAATTATTCAAAAATTAAGAATTAAGAATTTAGTTTGAATTTCTATTAATGTAAATCAGTTTTTACAAAGCTAATTCTTATTAAATCGAAAGTATTTGAGTCTATATCATTTGAGTCTATATCATTTGAGTCTATATCTATTTGACTAGTTTGTTGTACAAACAAACCAAAACCAAAAATCTTATTATTTGATTGTTCTTGTATCAACCTTTTTGAATTTCCCCAAAAAACTGATTTTGCTAAGGATTGGGCTTTTAATGCGGTTAAATATCCGTTTTTTAACCAGATATTTCTGCGAATCCGTTTTTTTGACACAGAAGTACGTTTTTTTGGAACTGCCATTTCAAAATCAAATTATTTATTTTTCTTTTTTATGTGAAAGACATTTATTGTTCAGAAAAAACAATTATTCGTTGATCATAATAGATATTTTTCTAATATCTATTAAAAAACTCTTGACTATGACCATTTATTATTGTTTGATCCGACTTCACAAACAAAAATAAAATATTTGTTTGTATTTTATTAGGTATCTAAATAGAAAACAAAGAAAAAACCGAATAAAATAAAGAAAAGGAAGAATTCCATAATACGATAAAACAATGGAGAATCTTGTTAATTGAATAATAATATATTATTCAATAATTCGAATAAAAACAAAAACTATTCAATTTTTAAAAAATTGAATATTACATATCAATTTTTATAATTTTTGAATCTATGTGTTAAAATTAAAAAAAAACCAACTGAGCTATAACCCTTCTCCGAAACATTTTAACAAAAAAAAGATTTTTTGTCAAGATAGATTTCATATATTTCTATATGAATTAAAAAAATAGGAAATTTAATAAAAAAAAAGATACAAAAGATAAATAAAAAAATAAATAAGAGGAGACCCTCCCATTTCCTATGTATTTAATTCCTTCTCCTATAAAAAAACTTGTAACACCGATTCCATTTGGAATCCCATCAATTATACGTCTATCAAAAAATTCAGTGAATTTACTTAATCTTCTTATACCGAATGTAAAAACATTCGTATAAAAAATGTCTATACAACCACGATTATATGACCAATTATATATTGGATTTTGTATTTGATCTAAGAAATGTCTTTTAACACCATTTTTGAAAAATGCATTAATAAGATAGAAATTCGAGAAAAAGGAATTTCTAGATCCATAAAAAAAGGATGCTATGCATAATCCGAAAGTTGCTATACTTACTGAAATGAGTGCATTTTGAAAGAATTCATATGAATTCACACATTGGTTTGAACTTTCAATAAAAGAGTTTTTTGATAAATTTAACCATTTTGATAATAGATCAAGATCTATTTCTCTTTCATCAAAGTGAATTCCTATTGAACCAATAAACAAGGTAAAAAAGACTAGTAGGAGAAGAGGAAACAGCATAGTATTATCTAATTCATGAGGATATATAGAAGTATATTTATTTGCAAAAATAGTATTGAAACAGTGTATCTTATTTTTTATACTATTTTTTTTTTTTGAGAAAAAAGAGACATTTTTAGTAATTTTTGATAAAGGCAAAATATTATTATTATTTGATTTCTTGGATCTGCTTTTACCCCATGGAGATATTGAATAAAACAAATTTGTTTTAGTACTACTGTAACCTTGAAAATGCACACGCAAATATCCATCAAAAGTAAGTATATATACTCGAAACATATAAAATGCTGTTAATCCCGCTGTGAAATAAGCTATTATCCCGAAAATTTGAGAATAAAACCAGCTATTTGTAAGAATCTCATCTTTAGACCAGAAACAGGCAAGGGGTGGAATACCACAGAGAGAGAGTGTACCTAATAAAAAAGCAGTTCTTGTAATAGGAATATATTTAGTTAAACCACCCATAAAAACGATATTTTGACTTTTTTCTGTTGAGTATCCAACAATAGGTTCCATTGAATGGATAATAGATCCAGATCCTAGAAACAATAAAGCTTTAGAATAAGCATGGGTGATTAAATGAAATAAAGCAGCTTGATATGAACCTATTCCTAAAGCTAGTATAATATAACCCAATTGAGACATTGTAGAATAGGCTAAGCATCTTTTAATGTCTTTTTGAGCAAGAGCCAAAGTAGCTCCTAACAATAATGTTATTACACCAATTGAAGAAATAATATGCATCATATAAGGTGTTATTAAGAAAAGGGGAAACAGCCGAGCCACAAGAAAAATCCCTGCTGCTACCATGGTAGCAGCGTGTATAAGAGCAGAAATAGGAGTGGGTCCTTCCATGGCATCAGGTAACCATATATGAAGGGGGAATTGTGCGGATTTAGCAATTGCACCAACAAATAATAAAAAGGTACATAAAGTAATAAATAAAGAATTTACTTCATTATTTTGGATTAAATTATTGGTTATTTCAAATAAATCTCGAAATTCGAAACTACCTGTTATCCAATAACACCCTAAAATTCCTAATAATAAACCAAAATCGCCTACACGATTAGTTACAAAAGCTTTTTGGCAGGCGTTTGCAGCGAGAGGTCGGGTAAACCAAAATCCTATTAATAAATAAGAGCACATTCCCACTATTTCCCAAAAAATATAAATTTGTATCAAATTTGAACTTGTAACTAAGGCCAACATAGAAGTATTAAAAAGATTTAAATAAGCAAAAAATCTCAAATATCCTTGATCATGAGACATATAATTGTCACTATAAATAAGAACTGTGATTCCAACAGTAGTGATGAGTACTGACATAATTGAGGTAAGTGGATCAATCAAATACCCAAACTCTAGTGAAAAATCTTTATTAATGGTCCAAGACCATAGAGATTGATAAATCAAACTCCCTTTTATTTGTTGAATAGAAAGGTTCAAAGAAAAGATTATAGTTATAATTAACAAGAAAATACTTGGAAAAGCCCATATTCGGCGAATATTTTTGGTTGCAGCCGGAATAAGAAGAAGTCCAAGCCCTATGAATATAGGAACAGGAAGTGAAAGAAAAGGTATTATCCATACATATTGATGTATATGTTCCATAAAAAATGAAGAAGATTAATAATTTTAAATTGATATTCTTTTCTAAAATTTCGAATTCACCAATTCTTATCTTTTTGAAGTAAGATATTTGAAACTTAATAATAATGTAAAGAATAAAGAGAAAATATGGGAATAAGAAAAGAAGAAATCAGACAATAAGACTTTAAGTTAAATAAAAAAATTTACAATTTTTGTGCTTTATTTGATATGATATGAGAATATCATGAAAATATTAATAAGTTTTTTACAAATCGATTTCTTAAGAAACAAAAGGGAATTCTGATTCAATAAAACTAGGATAAAAAAATCTTTTTTGATTTTTAAAATTCTTAGATGAACGAATTTGGCCTTTTTTAACTAATTTCACTATAAATTAACTAGGAAATCCAAATTAGTTAAATCAACTAAATAACTAACTGGGAAAGAAGAAGTCAAAAATAAAGGAAAAAGGGGACCAAAAATTTGGATTTTTTTGATTTTGATTTAGAATTAGCAATTCTTAGAATTTGGAATCATTCTAAGTATTTCTTATTGTCGAGCCATAGTAATTGCACCTATCAAGGAAACTAGAAGAATTATAGAAATGAGTTCAAAGGGAAGAAAAAAATCTGTTGCTAAATGAATCCCAATTTGTTGAACGTTATTTGTGAGTTCCTGTTCTATAATTTGATTTGATCTTGTAGTCCAAAGAATCCCGTACCATGATGTATCTGATATAGTAGCCATTAGTGAAAAAAGAATAGTTGTACAAATCAGTGAAGTAACCCCATCTCTAATGGTCCGAAGATAGGAATCATTGGAATATTCTGAACCATTCATGAACATTACAGCAAATAAGATCAATACATTTATGGCTCCGACATAAATAAGGAGCTGTGCGGCAGCTACAAAATAGGAGTTCAATGAAATATAGAATAAGGATATACAAATAAGAACCAATCCCAACGAAAAGGCAGAATAAATTGGATTGGTAAGTAATACTACCCCTAGACCCCCTAATACAAGAACTGATCCTATAAATACCACAAGAATATCATGTATTGGTCCAGGTAAATCCATTATGTAAAAAAAAAAAGAAAGAACTTCAAATCTATCATGACCGTACTAAATGGTCCAGGAAAGGAAAAGGGGTTCC
>JAMFTS010001281.1:0-26970 GCA_028095005.1 Rhynchospora pubera
AATAAATTCTATTGAAATAGGTGATGAAAAATTTCATACTATGTATGAACGGAAACACCGAATCTTTTTGAATGAAATAGAAAAGAGAATTTTCTGATTTTCTTTATAGCTTAGTGTGCAGTATATTTGATTTGAACATCAAAGGAAGCAATGAGCTATGCTTTACTCAAGTTAAAATGAAGTATTTCTCTTCTTTCGAGCAGGCTAATTAAATAATTACCTAAATTGAAGAAATGCTTCAACCGATCTTTTTTTGTTAGATCCCTTTTCTTAGAATTTAGCATAGGATGGTTCATGAATCAATTATCAAATAAAAAAATCCTAAAACGCCATAAAATGGCGTAATATAACGCTCTAAAAGGTATTTTGATGACAAAATGACACAAAATTCTAACAATTGAAAAAAAAAAACGCCGATTTAAGCGTATTTAAGCATGTATTGAACGAAGTGTTAGGCATATAATATATTGACAGTAAAAAAATTCGTAATATAATTGAAATACTGACTTCTTACGATATGTAAACAGATTTGCCCTCATCGTCTAGCGGTTAGGACATCTCTCTTTCAAGGAGGCAGCGGGGATTCAAATTCCCCTGGGGGTAAGGTAAAAAGTTGATAATATTTTCTCAAGAAACCTAATGATGAATTACCCCAGGTCAAGAAACCTAAGATGAATTCTCCCGTGTTTATCAAGAAGCCTAGGGTTAAGGAAGAATTAACCCTAGAATTATCCAGGGTCGATGCCCGAGCGGTTAATGGGGACGGACTGTAAATTCGTTGGCGATATGCCTACGCTGGTTCAAATCCAGCTCGGCCCATTATTATTGTTTTATGAACAATAATGCTGTTCTATGAATACGTATATTAGAAATTAATATAATTGATTTATCCTCTTTTTATATTTGGCATTTCCTTTTCTTTAAGGACTTCAAGAAAAGGAAATGCCAAACCATCCATTCCATTCATTCATTACATGAATGAGAAGAGTGCATGTATGTATACATATTCTACATACATTCTCATTCATTTTTCTTTCTAAGAATGGAACGTTTTTTAAGTTCAGTAATACCTTTCATAAAGTCTCATGAAAAAAGAAAAAAAGAAAAGATTACTAGTAATCTGTGTCACTAGTACTATGATATATATCATATGTGAAAAGGGGATATATATCAATATACCCTTTTGTAAAAAAGGTACAGCTAAATGGAATGGTATTCCATTTATACTTGCTTCGCTGGGATTGTAGTTCAATCGGTCAGAGCACCGCCCTGTCAAGGCGGAAGCTACGGGTTCGAGCCCCGTCAGTCCCGAACTAGAATCCGAAAAATTTATTGAATTTTTTTTCCTTTCTCGTGGAAAAAGGGAAGCATAAAACAAGCAAGATCTCTTTTTTAATAATTATGGGAATGAATATCTCTTTTGTTTTCGTTTCGTATTTTTCAACCACATAAATATCGATGCAGAAATCTTATTTTTTTGACTATTATCTATTGATTGATACGGTAATGATTTCTCATATACTGATTTTTCGAATACTATCAAAGACTATATTTAGTCTTTGATTTATACCATCAACACTCCTTTTTTTTTCAACTGTTCTTGATCAACGAAATTATCCCATTTTACTATGATATACAAGTTTGATTCATTTTTTTTGATAAAAAATCAACTTTGTATAATTACCTTCAAAAACAAAGTAGTTTGAATATTAAACTAAACTTCTTTGAGTTTTTAGTTCCGATTTTTTGTATATGCTCTACTATTCTCATTCAACTAGTAGACTAAAATTTGGAATGTATGCATTTCATTCCAAATCCGAAAAAGGAGAGACTCACTAAAATAAAAGAGAAGGCCAAGAAATAAGCCTTTTCAGTGAATTTCTTTCTTGGAATATTTGATTTTTTGTGTATTCTTTCTCCCATGGTACTTCGAGTCTTTTTTTTTGATATGTGTATAACTGACTATAGGATTTGAGTCATATAAAAATGCTTAATTGTATTTAATTTCTAATTGAAAAAGCAAGGAAAATTTTTTGAAGATTAAAGAAGACAGACAGTAAGTTCTAGAACACAAAAAGTGGAAAAGGTTTCAAATCCAATAAAAAAATCCCATTCTCAAATTAGTATGGGTAAAAAAAAGATCTTCCTATGTTATACGATTGAATTCTCAATGATGAATTGATTTGATAGATCAGATATCCTTTATTATGAATAAAGGATCCAATTCAATATTATCAGGATGCAAGCCATCTTTTAAAAATTTCTGTATTTATAGGAGCTCAATATCTCCTCTCTATGGGATTACATCCCGACCGAGTTATTGCGAAAACAAAAAAAGGGAAAAATGAGATTATGGAAGTCAATATTCTCGCATTTATTGCTACTGCACTGTTCATTCTAGTTCCTACTGCTTTTTTACTTATTATCTACGTAAAAACAGTCAGTCAAAATGATTAAATTGAATCAAACTTGATTTGGAAATTCTTATCCATCATTAAAAAAATAAAAGAAAGCTTTCAAAAAAAAAAAAAAAGAATCCCAAGTTTTAACTAAAACGAACGCGAATTCTCTACTGCGAAAGAAAGAACTATATTCTTTCGCAGTAGAGAATATTCCCTACTATAGGTTATTTTCGATTAATGACGTTAGGAATTTTTTGGTTCAAAAATTTCCTATCTATCATGTCTAGATTTTGGTTTTAAAATACAACGAAACTAGAATCAATCCTTGATTATGGAATCAAATGAATTATTATTCATTATTTTTTTCTATCCTATGAAATACCGTATTCTTTTCAGTGGTATCTTGTGAAAGAGAGACAAGCTTTTATAAAGCTTTGCAAGAAAAAGGATCCATCCATCAAACAATTGATATTATTTGATTACTCAATCGATTTCTCAATAAATTCTCTTAACTAAAGTCCACTCCTTCCCCATACTACAAGTGAAAGTGAAAATGTAAAGACTACCATTAAAGCAGCCCAAGCAAAACTGACTAAATCCATATGAATTGTTCTCCTATTTCTATGAAGTAAATATTCGATTATTGATCAATAATCATAATCAAATTTTTAGTATAGTAAAGAGTCAAAAAAAGATTCTGATTTCTATTTATAAGGCTGTTGAGAAACCAATAAAAAAATATATTGTGCTTCGAATATATAGAATTCCTCATGAAATTAGAAAACCTTAAGGACAGATAATTTTGCCGTACAAACTTTTTTTTTGAAAAAAACCCAAATGGATTATAAAGATACATAACTATCATTATTGTAGACTTTCCATATTTTTTATTTTACCTAAGCTTATTGCCTCTCTTTTTATGAAAGAGAGAAAGGCTGTTACTAAAACTCTTAAACCTATTTCTTGATTTTTTTGAATTCCACTGGATAAGTTTTTTGATTTTGTCGAACTAGGAATTAGAAAAATCCAGTATCAACAAATTGGATTTTAAGAATAACATATAGAAAACGGAATTCTAAGTATCTTGTTGAAAAGGCGACACCCAGATTTGAACTGGGGATAAAGGATTTGCAGTCCCCTGCCTTACCGCTTGGCCATGTCGCCAAATGCAATCCAAAATTCATCAAAAAGATTCAATTTTTTTTTCTTTAATCCATTAATTTTGTTTATTTCTTTCCGAAAAAGAAGGAGAGTTCTATTTTGTATTGGATTTATTCAAAATAGATCGTTATCTTCGATCAATTCTATTTCAAAACGCATACTCTTTAAATGAAATGAAGAACTTCTTCTTTTGATCTTTTCAAGAATTCTTGAAAGGATCAAAAAGGATTTTCGGTGATAGATTCCAAAATTTAGGTCAAATTAGAACCATTAACTAGAATTTGATTTTGAATAATAATCATTATTCATTTTATTTCGGATTTTTTGATTTGTTATCTTAAAATAACAAAGAATTCTTAAATTGATATTATATCTTCAATTGCATATCGTATCTTTAATACGATAAACAAAATCAAATTGATATACAATTGATCAGTATCAATTGCTTGAAAAAATCAAGCCTTTTTCTCCTTTTCAATTCGAAATTTTGAAAATGAGGAATTCGAATTCAACATTCATTTATATGTAATGTAAACCCCAGAATAGAAATAATTACATAGATTCTAAGTAAGAATCTTACTTATGCATATACTATCCCAAACTAGAGAGAATTTTTTGCACCGTATCGAATGTATTGAATACAATAACTATATGATCTAGTTCGAACTCTGTTGTTCCAAATGCAATTCCAAAAAAATTGGAATATGCAGATGAATAGATAACTATACCAACATGCCCTTACAAAATACTATTTGATTAGTATAATCATTTTGTTATGCAATTCAATACTATTTTATCAATTCTAGGAATTGAATATGTTATTCTTAGTAATAAGAAACTATTACGATAAATAAATAAGATTCCTATTACGATAAATAAATAAGATTTTCCGAATTTTTTTGAACATCAAGTTTTACATGATTTAGTAAAGAGAATAGAAATTTGATCATTACTAGATCGATCTTAGGGGTCGATGAATAATGAGCAACTAATGGGATTTTTTTCGTGAAAAAGAAAGCTTCAGATCAAGATAAGATGATCCGGAATGAAAACGAGGGGATGTCCACAATACCTGGGTTTAATCAGATACAATTTGAGGGTTTTTGCAGATTCATTACTAAAGGCTTGACGGAAGAACTTGATCAGTTTCCAAAAGAAAAAATGGAAGATATAAATCAAAATCTGGAATTTCAATTATTTGTGGAAAGATATCAATTGATAGAACCCTTGATAAAAGAAAGAGATGCTATCTATGAATCACTTACATATTCTTCAAGAATATATGTACCCGCAGGATTAATTCGAAAAATCAGTAGAAATATGCAAGAACAAACCGTTTTTATAGGAAATATCCCTATAATGACTTCCCTAGGAACATTTATTATAAATGGAATATATAGAACTGTGATCAATCAAATATTGCAAAGTCCTGGTATTTACTACCGTTCAGAATTGGATAATAAGGGAATTCCTGTCTATACCGGGACTATAATATCAGATTGTGGAAGAAGGTTCAAATTAGAAATGGATAGAAAATCAAGGATATGGGCGCGTGTGAGTAGGAAACAAAAGATATCTATTTTAGTTCTATTATCAGCTATGGGTTTGAATCTGAAAGAAATTCTAGAGAATGTTTGTTACCCTGAGATTTTTTTGTCTTTCCTGAATGATAAGACAGAAATACAGATTAGTTCAAAAGAGAATGCGATTTTGGAGTTTTATAAAAAATTTTCTTCTATAGAAGAGGAAGATATGGAATTTTCAGAATTCTTATATCAAAAATTATATCATGAATTTTTTGAAAGAAAATGCGAATTAGGAAGGATTGGCCGACGAAACATGAACCGGAGGCTAAATCTTGATATACCCCAGGATAATCTATTTTTGTTACCACGAGATGTATTGGCTGCTGCGGATCATTTGATCGAAATCAAATTGGAAATGGGTACACTTGATGAAATGAATCACTTGAAGAATAAACGTATTCGTTCTGTAGGAGATCTCTTACAGGATCAATTCAGATTGGCTCTCTTTCGTTTAGAAAAAACGATTCGGAATACTATATCTTTAGCAATCCGTGATGAGAAATGGGTATCAAGTCCTCAAAAGTTGGTAAGTTCAACTTCATTAACAACTACTTATGAATCGTTTTTTGGCCTTCACCCCTTATCGCAAGTTTCAGATCAAACTAATCCATTAGCACAAGTCGCTCATGGACGAAAATGGAGTTTTTTGGGTCCTAGAGGGTTGACGAGTCGAACTGCTAGTTTTCGGATCCGAGATATACATCCTAGCTACTATGGGCGTATTTGCCCAATTGATACATCCGAAGGTATTAATGTTGGACTTAATGGATCGTTAGCTATTCATGCGAGGATTGGTCATTGGGGATCTATAGAGAGTCCGTTTTATAAAATACCTGAGAAACCAAGAAAAAAAGAAGCACAGATGGTTTATTTATCACCAACTCGAGATGAATATTATATGGTAGCAGCAGGAAATTCTTTGACCTTGAATCGCGGTATTCAAGAGGAAGAGGTTGTTCCCGCTCGATACCGTCAAGAATTCCTAACTATTGCGTGGGAACAGATTCATCTTCGAAGCATTTTTCCCTTCCAATATTTTTCTATTGGAGCTTCCCTTATTCCTTTTATCGAGCATAATGACGCAAATCGAGCTTTAATGAGTTCGAATATGCAGCGCCAAGCAGTTCCACTTTGTCAGTCCGAGAAATGTATTGTTGGAACTGGATTAGAAGGCCAAACGGCTGTAGATTCGGGGTTTTCAGTTATAGCTGGACATCCGGGAAAGGTCTTTTTTACTGATAATCACAAGATCCTTTTATCAAGGAATGGGAATATTTTAAGTATTCCTTTAGTTAAGTATCAAGGTTCCAACAAAAAAACTTTGATCCACCAAAAATCCCGGGTTCAGAGAGGTAAATGTTTGAGAAAAGGTCAAATTTTAGCAGACGGTGCCGCTACAGTTGGTGGGGAACTCGCTTTAGGGAAAAACATATTGGTAGCTTATATGCCATGGGAGGGTTACAATTTTGAAGATGCAGTACTAATTAGCGAACGTCTGATATATGAAGATATTTTTACGTCTTTTCACATTCGGAGATATGAAGTTAAGACTTATGTGACAATTGAAGGCCGTGAAATAATCACTAAGAAAATACCTCATCTGGAGACTCATTTCCTCCGCAAGCTAGATAGGAATGGGATTGTGATGCTGGGATCTTGGGTAGAAACAGGTGATATTCTAGTAGGTAAATTAACGCCAATGATGGAGGATGAATTGGTACCAGAGGATAGGTTATTAGGAGCTTTATTTGGTAATGATTTAGGCACTACAAAAGAAACTTCTCTAAGACTGCCTATAGGGGGAAGAGGTCTCGTTATTGATACGAAATGGATTGAGAAGGACGATTCGAGTGGTATTTTAGAAATGATTTCTGTATATATTTTACAGAAACGTAAAATCAAGGTAGGTGATAAAGTAGCTGGAAGACATGGCAATAAAGGTATCATTTCCAAGATTTTGCCTCGACAAGATATGCCCTATTTGCAAGATGGAACACCTGTTGATATGGTCTTCAATCCTTTAGGAGTACCTTCACGAATGAATGTGGGACAGCTATTTGAATGCTCGCTTGGATTAGCAGGGGATCTGCTAAAGAAACATTATCGAATAGCACCCTTTGATGAAAGATATGAGCAAGAGGCTTCGAGAAAACTAGTCTTTTCTGAATTATATGAAGCCAGTAAACAAACAAAAAATCCATGGGTATTTGAGCCTGAATACCCTGGAAAAAGCAAAATATTTGATGGAAGAACAGGAGATCCTTTTGAACAACCCGTTCTAATAGGAAAGTCCTATATTCTAAAATTAATTCATCAAGTTGATGATAAAATTCATGGGCGTTCTACTGGGCCTTACTCACTTGTTACACAACAACCCGTTAGAGGAAGGGCTAACCGAGGGGGACAACGAGTAGGAGAAATGGAAGTTTGGGCTCTAGAAGGATTTGGTGTTGCTCATATTTTACAAGAAATGCTTACTTATAAATCTGATCATATTAGAACTCGTAAAGAAATAATAAATACTATGCTTACTGGAGGAAGAACTCCTAACCCCGACGATGATGTGCCAGAAACTTTTCGAGTACTTGTTCGGGAACTACGATGTTTGGCTCTAGAACTGAATTATTTCCTTGTATCTGAAAAGAACTTCCAGATTCATAGGAAGGACGTGTGATCTGAATTAAGCATCCTTTCAATCTTTTTTTATGATGGACCAGTATAAACATCAACAACTTCAAATTGGACCAGTTTCTCCTCAACAAATAAAGGCTTGGGCGACCAAAATCCTACCTAATGGGGAAATAGTTGGAGAGGTAACAAAACCTCAAACTTTTAATTATAAAAGCAATAAACCAGAAACAAATGGATTGTTTTGCGAAAAAATCTTTGGACCCATAAAAAGTGGAGTTTGTGCGTGTGGAATTTCTAAAGAGATTGGGGCTGAAAAAGAAAACCCAAGATTTTGTGAAAAATGTGGGGTAGAATTTGCTAATTCTCGGATACGAAGATATCAAATGGGGTACATCAAACTTGCATGTCCAGTGACTCATGTGTGGTATTTAAAACGTCTTCCTAGTTATATTGCGAATCTTTTAGATCAACCCCTTAAAGAATTAAAAAGCCTAGTATATTGCGGTGTGTGATTTGATCAAAATTCTCATTTGACAGGTTCGAATTGAGAAACTGTCATCCCATTCGATCCATTTGGGATGCCCTTGGTCTGACATGTGTTTTGGAAGAAATAACATGAAACTTAGGATTTTTGGTGTATTCTATACTTCCAATTTGAAGGGGAATTAATCCATGGTCGATTCCGTAATAGATAAACAGGAATAGCTAGTTATACCTTGTGAAAATCGTTTTTCATGAGATTTACCATTCCATCTCTTTCAGAGAAAGATTTTGCTTAATCAAGCAAATTATAGTACGGTTACAGGAGTTTATCTATCGCATATATGCTTCAAGGGATATTAAGACATAACCGCCGAGGTGAGTAGGGGACCTAAAAGATTAAATGGAATGAGATATAGACAAATAAATCCCGTATGAATTCAAGAATCAAAAGTCTTGAAGAGACTTCATAAGGGAAGTAGACTACTCAAGAATTTTACATTCTCATTTTTGATAAGTAATTCATTTATCAAATTGAAGTAAAAGAAGAATGAATCAACGAGAGATTTGTTTTTACTGGGAACTTGAGTAAAGAGTAGTTCTTTGTAACGTTTTATCTAAAAAAGTCTAAAAATAAGAAAGAACTCCTTTTTTATTTAGTGCAACTACTTGAGCCGGATGAGAGGAAACCTTCACGTCCGATTTGAAAGGGGGGAATCCTATAGGAACCTATCTCGATTGTTCTTTTGCTAGGCCCATAGCTAAAAAACCGATTTTTTTACGATTACGAGGCTTATTCGAATATGAAATCCAATCCCGGAAATACAACATTCCACTTTTTTTTAGTACCCGAGGCTTCAAGACATTTCAAAATCGAGAAATTCTGGCAGGAGCTGATGCTATTAGAGAGCAATTAGCTGATTTAGATTTACGAATTCTTATCGAGAATTCATTAGTAGAATGGAAACAATTAGCGAACGAGAAATCTATTGGAAATGAATCAGAAGATATCAAAATTCAAATAAGAAAGAATTTTTTGATTAGACGTATGGAATTAGCTAAACGTTTTCTTCAAACAAATATAGAACCAGAATGGATGATTCTGTACTTTTTACCAGTTCTTCCTCCCGAATTGAGGCCTATTATTCAGATAGATGGGGGTAAACTAATAAGTTCGGATATTAATGAGCTTTATAGAAGAGTGATTATTCGGAATAATGATCTTAGCAGACTATTAGCCTCAAATACCTCTCCGGACACAGATGTTGTAATTTCTCAGGTCAAATTATTACAAGAAGCTGTAGATATACTTCTTGATACTGGGGTCCACGGAGAACCGAAGTGGGATAGTTATAATAAAGTTTACAAATCTTTTTCAGATATAATTGGAGGGAAAGAGGGAAGATTTCGTGAGACTTTGCTTGGGAAACGGGTTGATTATTCAGGGCGTTCTGTTATTGTTGTAGGTCCTTTTCTTTCATTACATCAATGTGGATTACCTCGAGAAATCGCAATAGAGCTTTTCCAACCATTTCTAATCCGCGATTTAATTAGGAAACATTTCGCTTCTAACACAGCGACTGCTAAAAGGCAGATTAGAGAGCGCGAAAAAGAACCTATTGTATGGGAAATACTTCGAGAAGTTATGCAGGGGCATCCTGTATTATTAAATAGAGCGCCCACTTTGCATAGATTAGGCATATTGGCCTTCCAACCTATTTTAGTGGAAGGGCGCGCTATTTGTTTACACCCATTGGTTTGTAAGGGTTTTAATGCAGACTTTGATGGAGATCAAATGGCTGTTCATTTACCTTTATCTTTGGAAGCCCAAGCGGAGGCTCGTTTACTTATGTTTTCTCATATCAATTTGTTATCTCCTGCTATTGGAGACCCTATTTGTGTACCAACTCAAGATATGCTTATCGGACTCTATGTATTAACCACCGGGAGTCGTCGAGGGATTTGTGCAAATAGGTATAATCGAAATAAGTATAATCTATATACTTACAAAAACTGTAAAAATAAACCAGTTGACAATCAAAACAATAGCTATGATACAGAAAAAGAACTTTATTTTTCTAGCTCATATGATGCACTTGGAGCTTATCGGCAAAAAAAAATTGGTTTAGATAGCGCTTTGTGGCTCCGATGGAAACTAGATCCATGTGTTATTGGGTCAAGTGAGGTTCCCATTGAGGTTCAATATGAATCTTTGGGTGCTTCTCATGAGATTTATGGGCACTATCTAATAATAAAAAACGCAAAAGATGAAATCCGGTATATATACATTCGAACCACTCTTGGTCATATTTCTTTTTATCGAGAGATAGAAGAAGCCATACAAGGGTTTAGTCAAGCCCGGTATATTCGTACACTATCGAAACTCAAAAAATCGATTGGGTGATGCTCTTTCTGGTCGGTGAAATTTGATTCGGTTTTTTCTAATTTCACTAGTATCAAAATTTTTGAATGTCTGCATGAATTCGGATTAAAATAAAGGAAATTCTATCTTCAAATCACTGACTCATGTCTATTGTCGAATCCCACTCAGCAAGATATAGAGGTAATTATGACAGAACAACAAGCCTTTTACAATAAAGTCATAAATGGAACTGCTATGAAACGACTTATTAGCAGATTAATAGCTCATTTTGGAATGGGATATACATCCCATATCTTAGATCAACTCAAGATTTTAGGCTTCCATCAAGCCACTGCTACATCTATCTCATTAGGAATTGATGATCTTTTAACAATATCATCGAAACGGTGGTTAGTTCAAGATGCTGAACATCAGAGTTCTCTGATGGAGAAACACCATCATTATGGGAATGTACATGCAGTAGAAAAATTACGTCAATCTATTGAAATATGGTATGCTACAAGTGAATATTTGAAACAAGAAATGAATCCTAATTTTCAGATGAGTGATCCTTCTAACCCAGTCTATTTGATGTCCTTTTCAGGAGCTAGGGGAAATGCATCTCAGATACACCAATTAGTAGGTATGAGAGGATTAATGTCAGATCCACAAGGGCAAATGATTGATTTACCCATTCAAAGTAATTTACGTGAGGGACTCTCTTTGACCGAATATATAATCTCTTGTTATGGAGCTCGCAAAGGAGTTGTAGATACTGCTATACGAACAGCAGATGCTGGATATCTTACTCGTAGACTTGTTGAAGTAGTTCAACACATTGTTGTACGTAGAAGAGACTGTGGTACTATCCAAGGTATTTCCGTGAGCCCTAAAAACGGGATGACAGAAACCTTTTTTGTCCAAACACTAATCGGTCGTGTATTAGCAGATGATATCTATATCGGTCTACGATGCATTGCCACTCGAAATCAAGATATTGGGATTGGACTGATCAATCAATTCATAGCCTTTCGAACACAACCAATATATATTAGAAGTCCTTTCACTTGCAGAAGTACATCTTGGATCTGCCAATTATGTTATGGTCGAAGTCTCACTCATGGTGATTTGGTTGAATTGGGAGAAGCTGTAGGTATTATTGCGGGTCAATCGATTGGGGAACCAGGAACTCAGCTCACATTAAGAACTTTTCATACTGGGGGAGTATTTACAGGTGGGACCGCCCAACATGTACGAACTCCTTTTCATGGAAAAATCAAGTTCAACGAGGATTTGCTTCATCCCACACGTACCCGTCATGGGCATCCTGCCTTTCTGTGTTCTACAAACTTTTATGTAACTATAGAGAGTCGGGATATGATCCATGATTTGAGTATCCCCGCGAAAAGTTTGATTTTAGTTCAAAATGATCAATATGTCGAGTCTGAACAAGTTATTGCTGAGATTCGTACTGGAATATCTACTTTTCCTTTGAAAGAGAGAGTCCAAAAACATATCTATTCAGAATCAGGGGGAGAGAATTGCACTGGAGTACCGATGTCTACCATACACCTAAACATCCATATAGTAATGTGCATCTATTACCAAAAACAAGCCATTTATGGGTATTAGAAGGAAGTCCTTGCAGATCCGGTAGAGTGTCTTTTTTAGTCCACAAGGATCAAGATCAAATGAATGTTGATTCTTTTTCTGTTGAAGAAAGATTTCTTTCTATTCCTGATCTTTCAATGACTAATAATCAAGTAAGATGTAAAGTGTTGGACACTTCTAGTAAAGGGGAAATTTTGGAACATTTACGAACTGATCAAATCATATCGAATAATCATTCGAATTTCATATATCCTTCTATTCAGGAAGAGAATTTGTATTTCTTGTCGAAAAAGCGAAGAAACCGATTTTTTATCCCATTCAAATACGATAAAGAATCGGAAAAAGAACCAATACCCTATTTTTCGATTTCGATGGAAATACCTATAAATGGTATTTTCCATCGAAATAGTATTCTTGCTTATTTTGATGATCCACGATACAGAATAAGCAGTTCAGGAATTATTCAATATGGAATCATAGAGATGGAGTCAATCATAAAAAAAGAGAATTTGTTTTTGATTGAGGATCAGGAAGTTCCGGAATACCAAACGTTGATTGAGGATCAAGGAATAAAAGAATTTCCGGAATACCACATGTTGATTGAATATCAAAAATATCAAACGTTGATTGAGTATAAAAAAACACAAGAATTGAGTCTGGAAGACCAAACATGGATTGAGGATCAAGAAGTACAAGAATTGAGCCCGGAAGACCAAACATGGATTGAGGATCAAGAAGTACAAGAATTGAGCCCGGAAGACCAAACATGGATTGAGGATCAAGAAGTACAAGAATTGAGTCTGGAAGACCAAACATGGATTGAGGATCAAGAAGTACAAGAATTGAGTCTGGAAGACCAAACATGGATTGAGGATCAAGAAGTACAAGAATTGAGTCTGGAAGACCAAACATGGATTGAGGATCAAGAAGTACAAGAATTGAGTCTGGAAGACCAAACATGGATTGAGGATCAAGAAGTACAAGAATTGAGTCTGGAAGACCAAACATGGATTGAGGATCAAGAAGTACAAGAATTGAGTCTGGAAGACCAAACATGGATTGAGGATCAAGAAGTACAAGAATTGAGTCTGGAAGACCAAACATGGATTGAGGATCAAGAAGTACAAGAATTGAGTCTGGAAGACCAAACATGGATTGAGGATCAAGAAGTACAAGAATTGAGCCCGGAAGACCAAAGGGAAATAGATTCGTTTTTTTTCATTCCCGAAGAAGTCCATATCTTACCAAGATCCTCTTCTATAAAGGTCCGGAACAATAGTATCATTGGAGTAAATACATGGCTTACTTTAAATAAAAGAAGCCGAATCGGTGGATTAGTCCAAGTGGAGAAAACAAAAAAATATATTGAACTCAGAATATTTTCTGGAGATATTCATTTTCCAAGGGAAACAGATAAGATATTTAGGTACAGTGGTCTTTTGATACCACGAGAAACCGGAAAAAAAAATTCTAAGAAATCCAAAAAATGGAAAGATTGGATCTATATTCAAGGGATCACACTTATTAAGAAAAAGTATTTTTTTTCAGTTAGACCTGTAATTCCATATGAATTACCTGATGAGATTGATTTAGCAATGCTCTTCCCTCAGGATCTATTGCAAGAAAAAGACAATCTTCAAATTCGAGTTGTCAATTTTTTCCTTTATGGGGATAACAAGTCAATTCGAATAATTTGTCTCAAAAGTATTCAATTAGTTCGGACTTGTTTAGTATTGAATTGGGACCAAGAACAAAATAGTTCTTCTATAGAAGAAGAGGTTCATGCTGTATTTGTTGAGATAAAGACAAGTTATTTAATTCGCAATTTCATAAAAATTGAGTTACTTAAGCCTACTATTTCATATATTGGAAATAGATATGAAAGAGCAAGTTCAGGATCGATTTCTGAAAATCGATTAGATCGTACCAATATCAATCCTTTTGACTCTAAGACAAAGATTGAATCATTTAGTCAACGGCAAGGAACTATGGGCACTTTGTTAAATCGAAATAAGGAATACCAATCTTTGATAATCTTGTCATCGTCCAATTGTTCTCGAATGGATCGATTCAAAAAGAATACGATTCCAATAAATAGGAATCCCCTATGTATTTTTTGTCAGTTAGGCACTATTTTACCTAAAATAACGAATTTTTATTCATTTACTAATTTAGTAACTCATAATGAGATCTTATTAAATAAATATTTTTTCTCTGCCTATTTTGACAATGGGTTTGATTTTTTTGACAATTTGAAAGAGGTTTTTCTGCTACTGAACATCTTTTCTATAGATATAGAAAATTCTACATTTGATTCATGTTTAATTGTAAGACCTTCTCTTTTGGAGCAGACTGTCGAAGTATTGAATCAAATCTATAATAGATGTAGAATAGTTCAACTTGAACTAGCTGAATACTGTTTAATAGATGAGAATAGAAGAATTTACAATCCCGATGGCTTTTTTTTAAACCCATTCGATTGGAATTGGTACCCCAACTTTCATGACGATAGTTGGGAAGACACATCGACAACAATAAGTCTTGGACAATTTATTTGCGAAAATGTATGTCTATTTCAAGACAAACCATACGTCCAAAAATCTGGTCAGATTGTAATTCTTAATTTGGATTCTTTAGTTATAAGGTCAGCTAAGCCCTATTTGCTCACTTCAGGCGCAACCGTTCATGGTCATTATGGAAAAATCTTTTATAAAGGAGATGTATTAGTTACATTTCTATATGAAAAATCAAGATCTAGCGATATAACGCAAGGTCTTCCAAAAGTAGACCAAATTTTCGAAGTGCGTTCGATTGCTTTAATATCGAAAAATCTCAAAAGGAGGATTGAAACCTGGAATGAATGTATACCAAGAATTCTTGGAGTACCTTGGGTTTTCTTCATTGGAGCTGAACTAACCATAGCCCAAAGTCGTATTTCTTTGGTTAATAAGATTCAAAAAGTTTATCGATCCCAAGGGGTACATATCCATAATAGACATATCGAGATTATTATACGTCAAGTAACATCAAAAGTGTTGGTTTCAGAAGATGGGATGTCTAATGTCTTTTTGCCTAGAGAGTTAGTTGGGTTATTCCGAGCAGAACGAGCAGGACGTGCTCTGGATGAATCAATCTTTTATCGGGCAATCTTATTGGGAGTAACAAAGGCCTCTCTGAATACTCAAAGTTTCATATCCGAAGCAAGTTTTCAAGAAACTGCTCGAGTTTTAGCAAAAGCTGCTCTGCGAGGTCGTATTGATTGGTTGAAAGGCCTGAAAGAAAACGTTGTTCTGGGAAGGATTTTACCTATTGGTACTGGATTGAAAAAATGTGTACATCCTTCAAGACACGAGAAAAGCTTTGCTTTAGAAAAAAAAACGGAAACTCTATTTGAGTTGGAAATGTTAGATATTATGTTACATCATAAAGAATTATGATGTTCAATAATCTTTATAAGGCAAATTCTGATGAAATGTTATAAAAATCTTGTATTTTTGAGATTTCACTATTCTTTACTTAATATTAAAACGAAAACATATTCATTTTTTCCTTTCACTATAATTTTTGAATTCAATCTGATTATGGATTTTTGAATCAATCAAGTCAGAATAAATCAAATAAGGAATTCAAAAAGTTGGTTAGGGTTTGTGTCATGCATCAATGGTGAATTACCGGTAGAAGGTTCCATCGGAACAATTATTTATTTCAAGGTACATCGTTTTTGATTCTTAAAAAAAAAAGAAAAAACAAAAAGGAAGTGAGAGAGAAAATGATAAGAAGACATTGGAGCATTAATTTGGAAGAGATGATTGAAGCAAGAGTTCATTTAGGTAATAGTCAAAAGAGTTGGAATCCTAGAATAACTCCTTATATCCTTGCAAAGGGTAAAAACAAACGTAAAGGTATACATATTACAAATCTCGCTAAAACTGCTCGTTTTTTATCAGAAGCTTGTAATTTACTTTTTGATGCAGCAAGTCAAGGAAAAAACATTTTAATCGTTGGTACTAAACAATTACCCGAAAAAATTGCAGATTTAGTAGAGTTGGCTGGAATAAGAGCTCGGTGTCATTATGTTAATAAAAAATGGTTTCGTGGTATGTTAACAAATTGGGTCATTACACAAGCGAAACTTCGTAAGTTAAGGAACTTAAAAGCATCAGAAAAGGAGGGTCAATTCAAGTTTCTTCGCAAAAGAGATGCAGCAATCTTGAAGAGAAAATTAGCTATTTTGCAAAAATACCTCAGCGGAATCCAATATATGAAGGAGTTACCTGATATTGTGATCATCATTGATCAGCAAAAAGAACATATAGCTCTTCGAGAATGTATTACTTTAGGTATTCCGACAATTTGTTTACTCGATACAAATTGTGATCCAGATCTTGTAGATATTCCAATTCCAGCCAATGACAATGATCAAGTTTCAATTCGATTGATTCTTAACAAATTAGTGTATGCAATTCGCAAGGGTCATTCTAGCTTTATAAAGAATCATAAAGATCATTATATAAAATCATTTCAATAAAGAATTATAAGATTCTTGAATAAGAATCTTATTCGAGTATTTTGGTTAATCATTTTATTATTGGCCAACATGATATTGATCCAATTATTATTTTATTTTTGTTGCTAATTATTTTTTTATCTTTAATTACTGAAAATAACGAAATGGAAATTCTTTTATTCTTTATGGACGTTGACAAGATCCTTTCATTTAGAAGCACCTTAGGACGGGGATAGCCTATGGCTCTCATGGGTAGGTTTCAAGAGAACTCCTTTTCTATTTTAAAATAGAAAAAGGCCTTCCTTGGATTTGAACCGATAACTTTTGGTTTCGCAGATATTTTTTGACGATTTAAAAATATAGGGAAAAAGTTAGAGAGAACAACTCTCTTTTGCATTAAAGAGAAACCAGCAATTTGAATTAGTTAGGGTTAAATAAAAATTTATTAATATGAATCGAATCCATGTTGTTTATGAAAAAAAACAAGAGTGGCACTCCTAGAAAAGATAACAACAGGAAAAGACGACTTGTGTATGAAGGAACCATTGTGGACCCGATCAAAGATATCCTTTTCCACGTGCGTTTGGATCATAATAATCAAATCGTTCTGGGTTATCTCTCTGGCAATATACGTCGTAATCATATACTTGTAGTACATGGGGATAGAGTCAAGATCGAAATCAGTGAGTTTGATTCAAAAAGAGGAAGGATTGTGTATCGATTTCCCCGTCCCCGAGTATTCTCTGATGGGATAGAACAAACCAAAGATGATCATAAAGCAATGGAGGATCCCACTTCTCCTAAATCATTGTTGGACCCAGAAAACACAAATCCAATGAGCGGCGATTCCGCAGAGGAAAGAGATAGCAAAGACACAAAGCCTAACCAAGATTAGGCAGATTCCGTTGATTTTTCTGTAAAAGATCTCAGTAAATTTCACAATATTCTTTTCTTTACCTATCGGATAGATATGGACTATTATCGGTTGAACCAATGACTATTCATGATTCCATATGGAATCAATTCCATACTGTTTCTAAATAAAATTAGAAGACTGTCATGATAAAACTTCGTTTGAAACGATGTGGTAAAAAGCAACGTGCGACTTGAAGGACATAATTGTCTGTGGATTTTTATATCCACCATTTTCTATAGTAATGAAGATGCTCTTGGCTCGACATAATCTGTTCTGTTCTGTCAAAAGCCTAATTGATATTAGGTTGTCAGTAAACAGTACATGATGGAGCTCGAGATAAAAAAACTTGATTGTTTATCAAACAGGGGAAAGAATCTAGGGTTAGTGAGAATTAATTAATAAAATTCAACTAATTTAAACCAATCTTTGTAAGTATATTTTTAGTATCGAAATCAAAAAGCGAAAAACCAATTCGAACAAGTAGAAAAAATAAAAAGAAAGGTTGTTGGAAACTGGTAAAACTCTTTTGATCATAAGGTGGAATGGGAGTGAATCCTTCGTATTTGATTTATAAAGAAAAGAAGAAAATAAAAAAAAGGTATGTTGCTTTCCTTTTGACAGGAATAAAGGTTTCCGAAGTAATGTATAAACCCAAAGATTCTAGAAAAAAAATATAAAAAATTCCGGAACAAGAAAACACTATTTGAAATTGTCTCAACAATGGAATTGGTGATATTGACAGATATCAGTAGGTTAGAGATAAGACAAGCAAAAGAGTTTAGAGACAGCTCAAGAAATCAATAAGGATTTTCCTTTTGAACTTTTTCAAAAATATTATTTTTTAACTTGAGTTATGAGTATGAATGCTATTTTTTTTCTGTAATGAAAGGAAAAAGGAGTCTATTTGAATCATAGTCTAATTCATGATTTTCTAATTCAATTTTCCATTCTATTCAGAAATTTTGAACATTTTTCTTGAGCCGTATGAAATGAAAATCTCATATACGTTTCTGGGGGACCTTTTTTTTATCTATATCTATCCCAATGAGCCATCTATCGAATCGTTGCAATTGATGCTAGGTCTCGAAGAGAAGGAAGAGATATTGCAAAACTGGGTCTTTATGACCCAATAAAGAAAAAAACTTATTTAAACGTTCCTGCTATTCTTTATTTTCTTGAAAAAGGTGCTCAACCTACAGAGACTGTTCATGATATCTTAAGGAAGACAGAATTCTTTAAGGAAAGAGGTTTGGGTTAATGAAAGCAAGGAAAGAACGAGATTTCGGTATATAAAAAGAAAAAATATATAAAATCTTAAGTAGGAGAGAAGTAGGGGAGTTTGTATTTCTATTTTTCTAAATATTGAATTTCTATTGACAAATTGTATTTGATCAATACAATATTGTATTGATCAAATATAATTTGATCATAGATCAATAAAATGATTTAGTTCGTTCTCTATCTTTTCTTCACTTTATTCAAACATTCGATTTATTCAAACATTCAATTTATTCAAATATTCCATTTGTATTTTATCTTAATATAAGATATCGTCTTTAATAAAGACGAAGAATTCACGAAGAAAAATTGGATCAAAAAAGAAAATAAAAATAGGAGATTTTTCATTTTGCTATGAATGGATTTCCTAGTCGATTTTCTCAATTTTAGTAATTGAATTGAGATTTTTTCTCGAATGAAATTTATGTTTGTAAATTTCACGTTTTTACAGACTTATGCAATAAAATGAATTTGATTTAGATCATATCTACCTGTCTCTTTATTTATCAGTTATCTGGGGTTGCTAACTCAATGGTAGAGTACTCGGCTTTTAAGTGCGACTACGATCTTTTACACATTTGGATGAAGAAAAAAATTCGTCCAGACTTTTGGTAGAGTCTATAAGACCGCGACTGATCCTCAAAGGAAATGAATGGAAAAAACAGCATGTCGTAATAATAAGTTTATTCTTGAATTCTTTCAATTTTTTTACTACTATTTCTCGACTTTTCTTTTATTGAAAGTCGAATTTTTTGGAATTTCTTCTTAATCTGAATCTTTTAAAGTTCTTAAAAACTGTTTTGAGTTTTGGAAGAAGAAAGAAGGAGAATAAAGGAATTCTCCGAATTTTCGTTGGGTCTAGTGAATAAATGGATAGAGCCCTATGGCTCCAATTTTTCGTTTCAAATAAAAAAGAAACGAGCTTATGTTCTTCATTGGAACAATTTCCCGATCTAATTAGATGTTAAAAATATATTAGTACCTGATCGGAGAAAAAATCGATGAGTTCTTTTATGATTGAACTTTTGATCGGATTCATTTTTGGAAGGAATCCTAATTATTCTTTATTTTGAATTGGAGATTAATGTGTAGAAGAAACTGTATATTGATAAAAAAGATTGATTCCAAAATCAAAAGAGCAATTGGGTTGCAAAAATAAAAGATATTTAGCCTGTGAAATTCAAATCCGAACAAATCCAGAAACTAATTTTATGGAAAAAAAAGAATAAAATCTTTTTTTTTGAATAGGCTGGCTGGGCTACTCGTTTCTTTTCCGGAGTATTTTTTCATATTGAATGAAAAGATTTGATAAAATCAAATAACCAATACTCTGTTCTGACCATATTGCACTATGTATCATCTGATAAACCTAGAAAAGCCTCAATTCTTCTGGTTCAAGTAGACATTTCAATGAAAGAATTTCAAAAATATCTAGAAAAATATCAATTTCGTCAACAAAAATGCTTATATCCACTCCTTTTTCAAGAGTATATCTATGCATTTGCTTATGATTATGGTTTAAATGCTCTTTTCGAACCTGCGAAAAAGCTGATTACCTATGACAATAAATCGAGTTTAATACTTATAAAACGTTTAATTACTCGAATCTATCAACCGAATTATTTGATGAATTCGGTTGTTCCAAATTGTAACCACAATCAAATTAATGAGCCCAACCGTTTTTTTTATGCTCATTTTTTTTCTCAGATGATATCTGAGGGTTTTGGTGTTGTTATAGAAATTCCATTCTACCTAGGATTTCTATTTGCTTCCTCTCGAAATCAAAAAGAAATCTGTAAATTGCAAAATTTACGATCTATTCATTCAATATTTTCTTTTTTAGAGGAGAAATTCTTGTATTTAAATAAGGTGTCGGACATACTAATACCTTATCCTATTCATTTTGAAATATTAGTCCAAATTCTTCAATCTTGGATCAAAGATATTCCATCTTTGCATTTATTGCGATTCTTTCTCTTAGACTATTTTAATTGGAATAGTCTCGTTATTTCAAAGAGACTGGTTTCTATATTTTCAAAAGAAAATAAAAGACTCTCTCGTTTCTTATATAATTCTTATGTATCTGAATATGAGTTTTGTTTACTGTTTATTCGTAAACAATCTTCTTGTTTACGATTAACATCTTTTGGAACCTTTCTTGAGCGAATCTATTTTTATGGAAAAATAGAACATGTGAAAATAGTACATCATACTTTTTTACAAAGATCTATATGGCCCTTTACAGATCCTTTCATGCACTATGTTCGATACCAAGGAAAAGCAATTCTAGCATCAAAAGGGACCGATCTTTTTATGGAGAAGTGGAAATCTTATCTTGTCTGTTTTTGGCAATATTATTTTCATTTTTGGTCTCAAACGAATAGGTTTCATAGAAACCAATTCGACTATTATTCATTCAACTTTCTTGGTTATTCTTCAAATGTAAAAAGAAATCATTTGGTAGTAAGAAGTCAAATACTAGAGTATTCTATCTTAATAGATACTCGTATTAAGAGATTTTATACTATAGTTCCAATCATTCTTCTCATTAGATCATTGTCTAAAGCTTCACTTTGTACTATAGTAGGACATCCTACTAGTAAGCCAATCTGGACAGATTTATCAGATTATGATATTATTAGTCGATTTGGTCGAATATGGAAAAATCTTTTTCATTTTTATAGTGGATCTTCGAAAAAGAGAATTTTGTATCGAATGAAGTATATACTTCGACTTTCGTGTGCTAGAACTTTGGCTCGTAAACATAAGAGTACAGTACGTAAGCTTTTGCAAAGCTTAGGTCCAAGATTATTGGAAGAATTTATTATAGAAGAAGAACAAGTTCTTTCTGTAGTCTTCCAAGAAAAAATTCATTTTTCTTTACATAGATCAAAGAAAGAACGTTTTTGGTATTTGGATATTACCCATATTCATGATCTAATCAATCATGAGACCTAGAATTTCAATAGATTAGAAATAACAAAAAGTAAAGAATTGGATTTTTAGAAATTAAGATTCTGAAATGCTCAAATTTACTAAACGAACTTGGAGTTTATAATTGAATCAACTAAATTAGTTTCAAATTAGTAAACTATTTTATCAAAATATCAGTATGATATGTATACATAGGGAAAGTCGTGTGCAATGAAAAATGCAAGCACGATTTGGGGAGGGGTTTTTTCTTATTCTAACAGACGAGACATTATCTACTCCATCCGATTAGCTCCGGGTTCGAGCCCCGGGCAACCCATAAAAACATTTGAATATTTTTCTTCGTTTTTTTTTATTTTGTAATATTATATTATGTTATTTCATGATAAGATCATGAAATATATCTTTTTTTTTAGCATGGGTTGACGTTGAAATAAAACCGTGCTATAATGGTTAATTAACAAGCCTTCTATGAATTAACTCATCTCGATTAATTCGAGTTCTAGTTAATATGTGTGCTTGGGAGTCTTTGAGAATAGAATAAGTCAAAATTTGATCATGACTGCAATTTTAGAGAGACGCGAAAGCACAAGTTTATGGGGTCGCTTCTGTAACTGGATTACCAGCACTGAAAATCGTCTTTACATTGGATGGTTCGGTGTTTTAATGATTCCTACCTTATTGACTGCAACTTCTGTATTTATTATTGCCTTCATTGCTGCTCCTCCCGTAGATATTGATGGTATTCGTGAGCCAGTTTCTGGCTCTCTGCTTTATGGAAACAATATTATTTCTGGTGCTATTATTCCTACTTCCGCAGCTATTGGTTTGCATTTTTATCCGATATGGGAAGCAGCATCTGTTGATGAATGGTTATACAATGGTGGCCCTTATGAGCTAATTGTTCTACACTTCTTACTCGGAGTAGCTTGCTATATGGGTCGTGAGTGGGAACTTAGTTTCCGTCTAGGTATGCGTCCTTGGATTGCCGTTGCATATTCAGCTCCAGTAGCAGCTGCTACTGCTGTTTTCTTGATCTACCCTATTGGTCAAGGAAGTTTTTCTGATGGTATGCCTTTAGGAATTTCTGGTACTTTCAACTTTATGATTGTGTTCCAGGCAGAACACAACATCCTTATGCATCCATTCCACATGTTAGGTGTAGCTGGTGTATTTGGCGGTTCCTTATTCAGTGCTATGCATGGTTCTTTGGTAACCTCTAGTTTGATCAGGGAAACCACTGAGAACGAATCTGCTAATGAAGGTTATAGATTCGGTCAAGAGGAAGAAACTTACAATATCGTAGCTGCTCATGGTTATTTTGGCCGATTAATCTTCCAATATGCTAGTTTCAACAATTCTCGTTCTTTACATTTCTTCTTGGCTGCTTGGCCTGTAGTAGGTATCTGGTTCACTGCTTTGGGTATTAGCACTATGGCTTTCAACCTAAACGGTTTCAATTTTAACCAGTCTGTAGTTGACAGTCAGGGTCGTGTTATTAATACCTGGGCTGATATCATCAACCGTGCTAACCTTGGTATGGAAGTAATGCACGAACGTAATGCTCACAACTTCCCTCTAGATCTAGCTGCTGTTGAAGTTCCTTCTATTGAAGGATAAGATAGGTTAAGGCTGCTTTTCTTACTATATAAAGGTAAGAGAAATACCCAATATAGTGGTTTTTCAAACCACTATATTGGGTGTTTCTCTTTCCTTTTTTTGCTTTGTTTGATCCCTATTTTTTTTTATTCTTCATTACAGATTTTTTATCGTTATCGTTTCTTGCATCTCTCGCGAAATTCCGTGTAGGCGCGAATTCTCCCAATTTGTGATCTATCATAGATTCTGTTATATAAATAGGTATATGTTCCTTTCCATTATGAATACCGAATGTATGGCCAACCATTGAGGGTAGAATGTTAGATGCCCGAGACCAAGTGACTATTATTTCTTTCTCCTTCCCCATTTTGATTTTTTCCATTTTTTCGAATAAATGATTAGCTACAAATCTTTTCTTTTGATTAGCTACAAATCTTTTCTTTGGATTAGCTACAAATCTTTCCTTTGGATTAGCTACAAATCTTTCCTTTGGATTAGCTACAAATCTTTTCTTTGGATTAGCTACAAATCTTTTCTTTGGATTAGCTACAAATCTTTCTTGTTGACCTATCACAGCTGATTACTCCTTTTTTGACATGGTAAAGATTGGCATTCTATGTCCAATATCTCGATCTAAGTATGGAGGTCAGAATAAATACAATAATGATGAATGCAAAAAAGAGAAAATCCTTTAGCTAGATAAGGGGCGGATGTAGCCAAGTGGATCAAGGCAGTGGATTGTGGATCCACCATGCGCGGGTTCAATTCCCGTCGTTCGCCCATCCCATCGAATTTTGGAAATTCGATTTGGAATGTTCCTATTTACGGCGACGAAGAATCAAACTATCACTATATTTTCTCCTTTTCCTACTTTTTCTTCCAAGCGCAGGATAACCCCAAGGAGTTGCGGGTTTTTTTCTTCCAATTGGAGCTTTTCCTTCACCGCCCCCGTGGGGATGATCCACAGGGTTCATAGCTGCTCCTCTTACTACAGGACGCTTACCTAGCCAACACTTCGATCCAGCTCTACCCAAACTTTTTCGGGTCACCCCAACATTACCCACTTGTCCGACTGTTGCCAAGCAGTTTTGGGATATCAAACGAACCTCCCCAGATGGTAATCTTAATGTGGCCGATTTACCCTCTTTTGCAATCAGTTTCGCTCTAGCACCTGCTGCTCTAGCTAATTGTCCGCCCTTTCCATGTTTGAATTCTATGTTATGTATGGTCGTGCCTAAAGGCATACCGGTTGAAGTAGATTCTTCTTTTTTATCAAAAAAAACCCCTTCCCAAACTGTACAAGCTTCTTCCAAAGCATACGGCTTTCTAGATGTATATGATGATATCGAAAAAAATAGATCTTTTCATCGTATAATGAAGTATCACATGAGTGGATATATAGGAATCCTAATCTGCCGAATCATTCATGTTATCATCTTCTACATCCTAGGTCTTTCCGTTCCGTCATCTGGCTTATGTTCTTCATGTAGCATTCAGACCGAATGACTCTATCAAATTACGTCGATACTTCCACATATTACGGGTAACGTAGGAGACATCTCTTCGGGGGATCTTCATTACCACTGCTTAGCTTTCAATTCGCCTCTGACCATCAAATGAAATGTGAATAACCCGTCCTCCTCTCTTTGAAAGAAGAGGCGCTTCCGGTTCGGTACGTGCTTCAAACAATTTTCTCCATATTACCATATCTCTAGAGTCAATAATTCTCTATTAGAAACTACTGAACTCAATCACTTGCTGCCGTTACTCAACAGTTTTCTGTTGAGGTCTATTCCATAGAGGTACTCCAATTGAATCAGTGATCGATTTCTAGGTTTTGTCGTAAACCTAATTGGTTACTTCCAATTACGTAAATCAATAGTTCAAACCGCACTCAAAGGTAGGGCATTTCCCATTGATATAGGAACTTCTGCACCAGAAACAATGGTATCTCCAATTATAGCCCCTCTGGGATGTAAAATATATCTCTTCTCACCATTCCCGTAGTGTATAAGACAAATGTATGTATTTCGATTAGGGTCGTATTCTATGGTTACGATTCTACCAGATATGTCTTTTTGATTCCGTCGAAAATCGATTTTACGGTATAGACGCTTATGACCCCCCCCCTCTATGCTTTGCGGTAATGATTCCTCTGACATTACGACCTTTACTACAACGATGCCGTCCATAGATCAGATTATTTCGTGGATTGGATTTCATTTGACTGTCTACAGCTCCATTGCGTGTACTTGGACTAGAAGTTTTGTATAAATGTATCGCCGTGTTATTAAGTATTTTTCTTGAAGTTCTTTTCTTTAGAATCTCTAGAAGAGGTGGAATAGAATAACCTGATGGAAGCGTAATGATCATATGCCTGTAATGGATTGCATGTCCCATAATAGGTCTCTTCGACCCTTTCGGGGTAGTCGATGGCTATTCATAGCCATTACCTGAACACCAAAGAAGAGTTCAACCCAATACTTACTTGATTTCTGTCTTAGTTGATCCTGATTCGGCATTAGAAGTATGTATATTGATTCTTCCCCAATAACCGAAGACTTTTTCCTGTAACTACTCCATATTTGATTCCATCCATAACTCCAATTTCTTCCTATGAGTCCCAGTATTGATCAGGATTCGAGTTCTTAATCTTCCTATGTTATGGTATGAATATACCATATTCAATTCGTTATGGATGGATGATGAGATCCCATCCATAGAGAGCCAACTTATTGAACATTCCCATTAGGGTGCATCCAGTAGGAATTGAACCTACGAATTTGCCAATTATGAGTTGGGTGCTTTAACCATTCAGCCATGGATGCTGAATCTAAGAGATATTATCATAATCTAAAAGATGTATGATCATAATCATACACATTGGATCAAAAACGGGGTCAGAGGGATCAAAAACCGCTAATTCGTATAAAGCCATCGAACCGGCCCAACCAGCAACTAGAGCTGTGTGCATTATATGAACAGAAAGCAATCGACCGGGATCATTCAATACGACAGTATGAACACGATACCAAGGCAAACCCATGGAAATACTCCTTAAGAGAAATAGAAACTATGTCACTTTATTTTATCGCATTAAACTCAAAAGACTATATACTGTGTACCTCACCTTTTTGCAGTAGATTCTGTATCAGAAAGGGCTCATTTTGATTTCATCCCATTGAAAATCAAAATAAGGGAACAACTCCGTTCGTAAGAACAAAGAGAAGCAGATCTATTCAGTCCAAGGCGCATCGGAAGATTGCATTTTTATAGTTAAACTGATCCATCGAATGGATCAAATATTAAGTGAATATTTTCACATTTTTTTATTTTTCTTTTTTTTTTTTATAGTGTAGGAGGAGCATGAAAAATTCCAAATTGAGTATTTCGAAGTTGCAAGACGTAGTCGAAGTCTTTGTTTCAGACTACATTTTGAACAGGGTGATAATCTTTCACTTATGTTCGTTTATGGTTATGCTTAGTACGAAACTCATTACTAACGA
>JAMFTS010005520.1:0-10000 GCA_028095005.1 Rhynchospora pubera
CATAAAAGCTAGACTAAGCAATAAAGTGCCTCGTATTTTACCCTCTGCTTCTGGTTGTCTCGCAATACCTTCTAAAGCTTGACCTGCAGCAGTGCCTTGACCAATCCCAGCCCGATAGAAGCAAGCCCCACAGCCAATCCAGCAGCAATAACGGAAGCGGCAGAAATAATTGGATTCATAGTAATTTCCTCACACTAAAAAAAGAGATGGTTAATGATACAATGAACTTCAAATCCAAAATATTACTTTATTGTATTGTATCGAATTTTTTCGATATCTCCTCTTTCTTTTCTATTCATGATAGAGTTGCTTTCTATCTATATTATAGAAATCAAGTTTGATTTTTTCTATTATAGTATATTCTTAGTTTAGTATATTTCAAAATTCAATTCTAAAACCAAGCAAGCAGATTTTATTGAATAATAGAGGTATTGAGATAAGCTAAAAAAAAAAGACTATTTCGTTCGACGAAAACTAGTCAATGATGACCTTCCATGGATTCCCCTATATAAGCTGCTGCTAGGGTTGCAAAAATAAGAGCTTGAATACCGCTTGTAAATAATCCAAGCAACATGACAGGTATAGGAATTACTAAAGGGACTAAAGAAACAAGAACAACAACTACCAATTCATCAGCTAATATATTTCCAAAAAGTCGAAAACTTAGAGATAAAGGTTTTGTGAAATCTTCTAGAATATTAATTGGTAAAAGGATTGGAGTTGGTTTAATATATTTCTCGAAATAACTCAATCCTTTTTTGCTAAGACCAGCATAAAAATATGCCACTGACGTGAGTAAAGCTAAAGCAACCGTAGTATTTATATCATTCGTGGGGGCAGCTAGCTCCCCGTGAGGTAATTCTATGATTTTCCAAGGTAAAAGAGCACCCGACCAATTCGAAACAAAAATAAATAGAACATAGTCCCTATAAATGGAATCCAAGGACCATATTCATCTCCAATCTGAGTTTTGCTCAAGTCTCGAATAAATTCAAGAATATATTCAAAGAGATTCTGACCATCAGTCGGAATAGTTTGTGGATTTCGAACAGCTATGATGACTGACACTAACAAGATAGCAATTACAACCCAAGAAGTGATAAGTACTTGGGCATGAATTTGTAAACCTCCTATTTGCCAATAGAGATGTTGGCCTACTTCTACACCAGATATCTCGAACCAAATATTATATGTTTTAATGGAAGATGATATCACATCCATATTTTCTTTTCCTCCGATATAATTTCAACGTAAAAAAAAATCAAAAATTTAGATTGTTTCTTTTTCAACTCACCAACTTAAGTATCCTATATTTAGGATACCAAGAAATTCTTTTTTATCCTATCAAAAAGAATTCTATATTTAGAAGACTCCATTATTTTGAGTCGACATCTAGAATTTTCGGATCACTTGACATTGATAGAAAACATCATTAGAATAAATTAATGTAACCGACGACTATTTCGATAGGAAATAGTAAAGGGAGGGAGTATCCTTAATTTTTGATTGATTTTTTCGAGAACCGTACGAATTTCGAGAATCGTACCAAAGTTATAGCCCTTGGTACACGTCATAATCTGATCTTGAATTGGGAGTTGACTATGATTCAAGGATTCAAAACATCTCCTTTTTTTACCTAAAGGAAAAGAAACTAAGCAGAATTTAGCAGTAGGATATTCCCTTTTCCATGGTAAAAATTGATAGAAAAAAAGCCCGCTATAGGAATTGAACCGATAACTATCGTATTACAAATGCGATGCTCTAACCACTGAGCTAAGTGGGCTAATATACTCAATGTTTTTTTTTTGAGTATTTTCCTTTAGTTGATCTTGTTTTGTTTATCCTTTAGTGTAGTTTTCATTTCGATTTATTGTATAAAATGAAATTCTCATAAAAAATAAAAGAAAAAAGGAGGCATTATGCATGTATCTCTTTCACTGAGATTCAGTAAAAACCTTAGGCCCATGATTCACATGGCCGCCGAAATCCATCACATCATATATGATGTCCTTGTTTATTATGATTTCTATAAACAAGGAGTCATAGATGGATCCAGATGGATCGAAAAAGTACGTGAGATCCTGAGTTTAGACAGGATCAAGAAAATTCATAAAAATTTCTTGATCTCCTTTGAAGAGACAGATTCTCTTTATGAGAAGCTTTTCGTTTGTTTTGAAAAACTTAATCGAGAAATCGAAGTCGAGTTTAAGGACTTTCAACCTCATCCTTATGAGATTGAATTCCAACATGATTTCGAAGATCTACAAAGAACCCTTCTTCGACTGTTACAAAATTTAGAACAATATTCCGACCGAATCGTTTTTTTAAATAAAGAAATCCACAGCACAATAAGAAGCTCTATATATAAAAGATTTTTTGATCTAGAGAAATCTTTGAGAAACGAATCACTCTCTGTGGCTTATAGAGAGTCCAATCGCGGCTTGGCTGTCATTTTTTATTTGACTCGAAATGATGATTGGTTGGAACTTCTCGATTTGGTTAAATCGAAGACTTCTAACCAATCTACTGATTCAAAAGAATCCGAAGATTCAGAAAATTCAACAGAATCCGAAGATTCAGAAAAATACAAAGAATCCGAAGATTCAGAAAATTCAAAAGAATCCGAAGATTCAGAAAATTCAAAAGAATCCGAAGATTCAGAAAATTCAACAGAATCCGAAGATTCAGAAAAATACAAAGAATCCGAAGATTCAGAAAAATACAAAGAATCCGAAGATTCAGAAAATTCAAAAGAATCCGAAGATTCAGAAAATTCAAAAGAATCCGAAGATTCAGAAAAATACAAAGAATCCGAAGATTCAGAAAAATACAAAGAATCCGAAGATTCAGAAAATTCAAAAGAATCCGAAGATTCAGAAAATTCAACAGAATCTAAGGAATCTACTGATTCCGATACTTTTGAATCAACCTAAAATTTTTTTTTTTTAATAGTTAAAAAGTCCAATAGTTAAAAAGTCCAATAGTTAAAAAGTCCATTTTGCTCCTTGCCTCTATGTCATAATAGAGGCAAACACTTTGCTTGGATTAAAGCAATATCATAATTGCTTTAGTGGTATTAACGAAATCAAATATGATTTCAAAATCAATTAATTATTAAATTAATTGATCAGCTTGCTAGCAAATATTGATTTTATTTAGCGAAAATAAATAAAAAAAATGAAATTTTTTTATGATGATGAATCCTACTACTTCTAATCCTCCGATTTCCACACAAAATATAGGGCATATTGCTCAAATTATTGGCCCAGTACTCGATATTGTTTTTCCCCCGGGAAAAATGCCTTATATTTATAACGCTTTGGTAGTTAAGGGTCGAGGTACAATTGGTCAGGGGATTAATGTAACTTGTGAGGTACAACAGTTATTAGGAAATAATCGAGTTCGAGCTGTAGCTATGAGTGCTACAGATGGTTTAACCAGAGGAATGGAAGTGATTGATACAGGGGCTGCTTTAAGTGTTCCAGTTGGTGGATCGACCCTCGGACGAATTTTCAACGTTCTTGGTGAGCCTATTGATAATTTAGGCCCTTTAGATATTAATACAAGATCTCCTATTCATAGATCTGCACCTGCTTTTGTACAATTAGATACAAGATTATCAATCTTTGAAACAGGTATTAAAGTAGTAGATCTTTTAGCTCCTTATCGCCGTGGAGGAAAAATCGGATTATTCGGCGGAGCTGGAGTAGGTAAAACAGTACTGATCATGGAATTGATCAACAACATTGCTAAAGCTCATGGAGGCGTATCCGTATTTGGTGGAGTAGGGGAACGTACTCGTGAAGGAAATGATCTCTATATTGAAATGAAAGAATCCGGGGTGATTAATGAGAAAAATCTTTCCGAATCAAAAGTGGCTCTAGTCTATGGTCAAATGAATGAACCCCCGGGAGCTCGTATGAGAGTTGGTTTAACTGCCCTAACTATGGCGGAATATTTCCGAGATGTTAATAAACAAGATGTGCTTTTATTCATCGACAATATCTTTCGTTTCGTCCAAGCAGGATCAGAGGTATCTGCTTTGTTAGGTAGAATGCCTTCCGCGGTTGGTTATCAACCGACTCTTAGTACAGAAATGGGTACTTTGCAAGAAAGAATTACTTCTACGAAAAAAGGAGCTATAACTTCAATCCAAGCAGTTTATGTACCTGCGGATGATTTGACAGACCCTGCTCCTGCTACAACATTTGCACATTTAGATGCTACTACTGTACTATCAAGACCATTAGCTGCCAAAGGTATTTATCCAGCAGTGAGTCCCTTAGATTCAACATCAACTATGTTACAACCAAAAATTGTTGGCAATGAACATTATGAAACTGCGCAAAGAGTTAAGCAAACTTCACAACGTTACAAAGAACTTCAGGACATTATAGCGATTCTTGGATTGGATGAGTTATCCGAGGAGGATCGTTTAACTGTAGCAAGAGCACGAAAAATTGAGCGTTTCTTATCACAACCCTTCTTTGTGGCAGAAGTCTTTACTGGTTCTCCAGGAAAATATGTTGGTCTTGCAGAAACTATTAGAGGGTTTCAACTAATTCTATCTGGAGAATTAGACGCTTTGCCCGAGCAAGCTTTTTATTTGGTGGGTAACATTGATGAAGCTACCGCGAAAGCTATAAATTTAGAAGTGAAGTAGAGAGCAATTCAAAGAAATGACCTTAAAACTTTGTGTACTGACTCCTAATCGAATTATTTTGGATTCAGAAGTAAAAGAAATCATTTTATCCACAAATAGTGGTCAAATTGGTGTATTACCAAATCACGCTCCTATTGCCACAGCTGTTGATATAGGTCTTTTGAGAATACGACTGAACGACCAATGGCTAGGGGTGGCTCTAATGGGCGGTTTTGCTAGAATTGGCAATGATGAAATCATCATTTTAGGAAATGATGGTGAAATAAGTACTGACATTAATCCGCAAGAAGCTCAAGAAGCTCTTGAAATAGCTGAAGCTACCTTAAGGAAGGCTAAGGGTAAGAGACAAGTGATTGAAGCAAATCTAGCTCTTAGACGAGCTAGGACACGAGTAGAGGCTGTTAATGTTATCTCTTAAACATTGGATTTTGTAATCACTACAAAAAATCCAAATCAGTTTTATCAAAGTTTTTTTGATACTGTGTTCTTCTAATTGAAGACAATCAGTTTGAATGATATACAAACAAGGAAAAAAGAAGGTTAAGCAGAAAAACTTATTAGATACCAGGGTCAATGCAACGGTATCTAATAAGTTCTACCTACTATTGGATTTGAACCAATGACTCCCGCCGTATGAAAGCGATACTCTAACCACTGAGTTAAGTAGGTAATTGAAAACCAAAAAATAAAATTGACCCCTTCTCAAATTATATATAGAATATGCTTTCTAAGCAATACCAATCTATTTCAAGACCAATCTATTCATAAGAAATAAGTCAAAGACCTTTCTTATGGATTAGGAAATATCTATCTTGACAAGAGATCTTTTTTATGTTAAGATGTTTCGGACAAGGGCTATAGCTCAGTTGGTAGAGCACCTCGTTTACACGTGCGCCAATGTTTTTCAAAGAAGCTGTTTATGCAATAAACATGAATCAGTCTGATTCAAAAATCAATGTCTTACTCCATAGATCCATAGATTGGAAAAAGGGGGGAACAATAGCCTGACAAATAATCGGTTCAGCACGATTTTGATGTGATTCTCGATACAAAATCCAATAAAACCCGTCCTTGATTTGCTAGTTGATAAGGTGAATAGCAATCGATTCAATGCTAGGCATAATGAGTATGTATAAGGGCCTCAAGAAACCTCTTTTCGTCCTATGAGACTTTAAGGTGTATAAAGTCTCATATTTCACTCTTACAGTGGAACGATAGAGATTCTCTCATCATCTAGATGAACCTAGGCCGAAGGCAGACCTAAGTCAAGGTAACCCTTCTTTGAAACACTTTGGTATTGCTCCTAGATGCAGGATACTAATAATGAATCAGAGCACATGGAACCATTTCTTTATTTTCATTTTTCCTGGAAAGAAAAAATATGGTGGATTAACTGATTTTCTTTCAGTTAATGAAAGAGCCCAATGCAACAAAATGCGTGTTGGGTCTTTGAAACAGTTTGAATCATTTCGATAATAAATTCAGTTTAATCTGTTTTACCGAGAAGGTCTACGGTTCGAGTCCGTATAGCCCTAATCCATTTCATTTTTGAAGACTTTTTTTAGCTTTTATTTTTTCATTCACTTAAGTACTTGTTTTTTATAGGTTGCGTTGGTTAGTCCATCATTTCATTTATCAAAATGAAAGTTACAAGATGTCCTATGATGGAAACATATAGGACACAGGAAAATCAAAACATTGAATCATTTTAATGCAACTAATTAATTTAGTGTAAAATCTAGTACAAGAAAGAGAAAATCTCATCTTTGAATCCGTATTCGAAATGATAATTGTATATATATACAATTATCATAGTATAATAATTGATATATGGTGAATATATCAATATATATTCTTTTTTCCATATATTCATCTATTCTATGAATAGAATAGAAGAAAGGATATTTCTATTCAAAAATACTTCAAATAGAATATGCTAAAAATCCATAGATATTTCTTTTTCTATGCAAGAAAAAGATTAAGAAATAATTTTATTATTTCATGGATTTATAGGAATATGAAATACGTTAATTATATTAACGTGGATGTATTTCATCGTATTCTTTTTTATTTCTTATCTCTTATTCCATAAGAGATAGAACTTTTTTTTCGAAAAAAAAGAGAAGGTGAAACCAAATAATGGGAGAAACCTTCTTCTGTTTAAGAAGGTTTTATGTTTCCACTATATCGAATTAGAATGGAAGCTAAAAAGAAACAAGTATTCCTTGAATGAAATAGAATCTTTAAACAAGACATGTCACAAAGTCAATTCGATTTGTTTTGTTTGATCAAAATCGATTCTTGTCTCACTTCAGAAAAGAAGTTCTGGTTGAATTAACAACCGCAGTTCGAATCAAATAATTAAGCATATCTCCATTTTATACGAAGGAGCCCTTTTATGTTTCTGCTTCATGAATATGATATTTTCTGGGCATTTCTGATAATATCAAGCCTTGTTCCGATTTTAGCATTTTGGATTTCAGGAGTTTTAGCCCCGGTTCGTGAAGGACCAGAGAAGCTTTCAAGTTATGAATCAGGTATAGAACCTATGGGGGATGCTTGGTTACAATTCCGAATTCGTTATTACATGTTTGCTCTTGTTTTTGTTGTTTTTGATGTTGAAACAGTCTTTCTTTATCCATGGGCAATGAGCTTCGATGTATTAGGTGTATCTGTATTTATCGAAGCTTTTATTTTCGTGCTTATCCTAATTGGTGGTTCAGTTTATGCATGGCGAAAAGGAGCATTAGAATGGTCTTAACTAAATATTCAGAAAAAAGAAAAAAAAAGCAAAGAGAGAATTCCATTAAGACAGTTATGAATTTGATTGAGTTTCCGCTACTTGACCAAACAACCACCCATTCTGTTATTTCAACTACATCAAATGATCTTTCAAATTGGTCAAGACTCTGCAGTTTATGGCCTCTTTTATATGGTACTAGTTGTTGTTTCATTGAATTTGCTTCATTAATAGGTTCACGATTTGATTTTGATCGTTATGGATTGGTACCAAGATCAAGTCCTAGGCAAGCGGACCTAATTCTAACAGCCGGCACTGTAACAATGAAAATGGCTCCTTCTTTAGTACGATTACATGAACAAATGCCTGAACCAAAATATGTCATTGCTATGGGAGCTTGTACTATTACTGGGGGAATGTTCAGTACTGATTCTTATAGTACGGTTCGGGGAGTCGACAAGCTAATTCCTGTAGATGTTTATTTACCGGGATGTCCGCCTAAACCAGAGGCAGTTATAGATGCTATAACAAAACTTCGTAAAAAGATATCCCGAGAAATTATGGAAGACAGAACTAGATCTCAAGAAGAAAATCGATGTTTTACTACGGATCATAAATTTCATGTTCAACGCAGTACTCATACTGGAAATTATGATCAAAGATTGATTTATCAATCACAAGATACTTCAAAGATATCCTCTAAAACGTTTTTGAGATCTAAAGATTCAGTATCTTCCTACGAATTACTTAATTAAATAGGGTTTTTTTGCAGAATAAGAAAGAGCAAGTAAACCTTTCCTCACAATTTTATGGTGAAATACTTATAAAAATGGGAGAGAGATCAATAGAATGGAGAATGATCATTTGCAAAATTATTTATCTGATTGGCTGGTCAAGTATGAGCTGGTTCATAGATCTTTAGGCTTTGATTCTCGAGGAATAGAAACCTTACAAATCAAAGTCGAGGATTGGGACTCTATTGCTGTCATTTTATATGTATATGGTTACAATTATTTACGTTCTCAGTGTGTTTATGATGTAGCACCAGGCGGATTTTTAGGTAGCGTATATCATCTTACAAAAATACAATACGGTACATATAATCCAGAAGAGGTATGTATCAAAGTATTTGTACCTAGGAAAAATCCTAGAATTCCGTCTGTTTTCTGGATTTGGAGAAGTGCTGATTTTCAAGAACGCGAATCTTATGATATGTTGGGAATCTCTTATGAGAATCATCCACGCCTTAAACGTATCTTAATGCCTGAAAGTTGGATAGGCTGGCCCTTGCGTAAGGACTATATTACTCCAAATTTCTATGAAATACAAGATGCCCGCTGAATGATAAGAAACAAATGTCACTTATATAACACGACTTCCAATTTCATTATTTGAGTCAATGAATATTTTGACGTTGTTTAGATGAAGCAAACAGAATAACTGCAGTATATTCGGATCATGGATTCAAAGTTTTTCGATTCTTTTATTTGGAGGAGAAGTAGAATATTCATGTATTTTCTATCAGCTTAAGATTTTCGAATTGCACCCCAGAAAGTAAGGTAAGCAAAAAAGAAATAGAATAAATAGAAAAAAATCAATACGAAATTCAGAAATAAAAAGGAATCCAATTTGGATTCTGTTTCAAATGCATTCTGTCTATCTATTCTTATCCTCTAACTCTTTATTTTAAAAGTCTTTTTTTGAATTTCGATAATCAAAAAAGAGCATAGCCTGATTCATTCTATGCTTTTCCATAAGCATAGAAATTTTTTTGATTTCTATCTTGCAAAAAAGATGTTTGGATTTCTTTACAGAAATCCATGAATACACATTTTATTCTATTTTTCAATTTATATACCAATCTATATAGAGAAATTTTTTTGATCCCAATATTTTTTCGTTTTGCCAAGAACCAGATTTGAACTGGTGACACGAGGATTTTCAGTCCTCTGCTCTACCAACTGAGCTATCCTGACCATTTGTTTTGGATCACCCGAGTAGAATACTCGTATCTATGCTCTTGTAGCTACATCAATTAGCTAAATTGAACTAAAATAACAATTTATTTCAAAAAATTGAATAGTCAATGGTAAGATAATGATATGATTGGTAATCATTTCGTTATAGAGATTCCTTACTTTTATTTTATTATTAAAATAATAATAATAATAATATTTTTTTTTCAGATCTACTTTCGAAATGAAAAAGTTGAATAAATTCAGAAAGGGTGGGAAAGTATATTTCTTCTTTTTTCTATTTTTTAGAAAAAAAATAGAAAAAATATTTAGGAAACCGAATGGGCTTTTTATTGGGGATAGAGGGACTTGAACCCTCATGATTCAAAAAATCGACGGATTTTCCTCTTACTATAAATTTCATTGTTGTCGATATTGACATGTAGAATGGACTCTCTCTTTATTCTCGTTTGATTTATCATCATTTTTTCATTTGAAAAAATCGAAAAAACTCTATAATGAATAATTTGATTACTAAAAAAGAAGTTCTTTTCTCATTGAACTTCTTATTCGAATCAATTCTCCATAATTGATTCAGAATTTTTCAATTCATCAAAATTTCATAATCATTCAAAATTTCTT
>JAMFTS010005520.1:15000-26969 GCA_028095005.1 Rhynchospora pubera
ACCTACTGAATTTAAAGAACCTAAAGGAGCGTGAGTCATATATTCTGCCGAACGTCGTTCTTGCCAGGGTTGTATGTCTTTTTTCAGCCTGCTCAAGTCCAAACCATTTGGACCCCTTAGAGGTTCTAACCAAGGAGCACGAAGATCCCAAAAACGCATGGTTTCTCCTCCAAAAATAACCTCCCCAGTCGGGGAACGCATTAGGTATTTACCTAAACCAGTAGGTCCTTGCGCGGACCCCACATTAGCTCCAAGACGTTGGTCTCTAACTAGAAAAGTAAATGCTTGAGCTTGAGAAGCTTCTGGCCCAGTGGGTCCATAAAACTCACTAGGATAAGCGGTATTATTGAACCAGACAAAACAACAAGCAATGAAACCAAAGACAGATAAAGCACCTAAACTATAAGACAAATAAGCCTCTCCGGACCATACAAATGCACGACGAGCCCATGCAAAGGGTTTGGTTAAGATATGCCAAATCCCACCAAGTATACAAATGGAACCTAACCATACATGTCCACCAATTATATCTTCTAAATCGTCCACACTAACAATCCATCCTTCTCCTCCAAATGGAGATTTTAGTAAATAACTAAATATTACGCTGGGACTAAGAGTTAAGTTGGTAATTTTTCTTACATCTCCCCCACCTGGAGCCCAGGTATCATATACGCCTCCAAAATAAACAGCTTTAAATACCAGAAGAAAAGCACCTAGACCTAACAAAATTAGGTGAATGCCCAAAATTGTAGTCATTTTATTTCTATCTTTCCATACATAACCGAAGAATGGAAAAGATTCCTCAAGAGTTTCTGGTCCAAGAAGAGCATGATAAATACCGCCAAAACCTAAGACTGCAGAGGAAATTAAGTGAAGTACTCCAGATACAAAGTATGGAAAGGTGTCTATAACTTCTCCTCCAGGACCTACTCCCCAACCTAAAGTTGCTAGGTGTGGAAGTAAAATTAATCCTTGTTCATACATAGGTTTCTCTGGTACGAAATGAGCCACTTCAAATAAATTCATTGCTCCGGCCCAGAATACGATTAATCCAGCATGAGCTACATGAGCTCCAAGTAGTTTACCGGACAAATTGATAAGTCTAGCATTCCCGGCCCACCAAGCAAAACCAGTGCTTTCTTGGTCACGGCCCGCTAAAGCTAAAGTTCCATTAAAGAGCGTTTCCACGTGGTAAAACCTCCTCAGGGAATATAAGGTTTTCATGAGGCTGATCCTGAGCCGCCATCCAAGCACGAATACCTTCGTTTAAAAGAATATTTTTGGTGTAGAAAGTCTCAAATTCAGGATCTTCCGCTGCACGGATTTCTTGGGAAACAAAGTCATAGGCACGTAGGTTCAGAGCGAGACCCACTACCCCAACAGCACTCATCCATAAACCGGTTACTGGTACAAATAGCATAAAGAAATGTAACCAACGTTTATTGGAAAAAGCAACCCCAAAGATTTGGGACCAAAATCGGTTAGCAGTGACCATCGAATAAGTCTCTTCGGCTTGAGTTGGGTTAAAAGCACGGAATGTATTTGCACCATCACCATCTTCGAATAGAGTATTTTCCACAGTAGCACCGTGAATAGCGCATAGCAGGGCTGCACCTAATACTCCAGCAACTCCCATCATATGAAAAGGGTTCAATGTCCAATTATGAAATCCTTGGAAGAAGAGGATGAATCGAAATATAGCTGCTACACCAAAACTAGGTGCAAAGAACCAACCAGATTGACCTAGTGGATAAATTAGGAATACGGAAACAAAAACAGCGATTGGACCAGAGAATGCAATCGCATTATAAGGTCGCAATTGAACTGATCGAGCAATTTCGAATTGACGCAACATAAAACCTATTAGTGCAAAAGCACCGTGGAGAGCAACAAAAGTCCACAGACCCCCTAATTGACACCAGCGGGTAAAATCTCCTTGTGCTTCAGGGCCCCATAGTAACAACAAAGAATGTGCTAGACTATTCGCAGGAGTAGAAACTGCAGCGGTTAAAAAATTGCAACCTTCCAAATAGGAACTAGCCAATCCATGAGTATACCATGAAGTTACAAAAGTTGTACCTGTAAACCAACCCCCTAAAGCAAAATAAGCACAAGGAAAGAGCAAGAGGCCCGACCATCCTACAAAAACGAAACGGTCTCTTCGTAACCAGTCATCCATAATATCAAATAAATCATTTTGATCTTTGGTAAATCTACCAAGAGCTATAGTCATAGTGATCCTCCTGTTCAATTACTTCAACCATTTTCGAACACCTCATGGTAATTCTAAGGCATATGATAGTTCAATCATCTATGGATGATTTCTCCTTCAATGCCCTTTTATTTACAATGGGTTTCGAAGATACAAGTTCTTTTTTTTTCTATTAAGCCACAAAATAATCTAGGCAAATTCATGAGCTTGACCGGATTATTGCTTATTAACAATATGGAAATCCTGAACTGCTTTATGAGTCATATCTTCTATGACTCATATCTCAGAATATATCTTTTAAGAAGATATCGTAAAAAAACAAAAAATTTCCTATTTTTTCATACCATTAAATAGAATATGAAATAATGGTATCTTTGAAAGAGAAATCCTTTTCTTCCCTTCCTTCCCTATTGTATTGGCAAAACAACAAAACAATATTAATTCGTGAAGGAAAGATATTTCAAAATCGATTTTTGAAGTAAACTTTTCTCAATATTTTCTATATAACAGAAAGGAATAATAATTTGATCCTATAGAATCAATATCCAATAACAAAAATATCAAATCGTAAATATTGGCAAATTCTTGTTTTGCTGTGGTCTAAGGAAATAAAAAGAATCCGCTTATGCTTAGAAAATCTTATCTATTATCGAATTTAATTATCAGAATAGTTGATAGAGTCATTATTCAATGAGTTAGGTCCACTTATTTTTTCGTTTCGTTTTGAAAGAAAATAGTGGATTTTCTAAGAAAAATGTAGATGTAGAAATAAGAACACTTTTTTGGTTTGCAAATATTCTAGAATATTTCCGTTATGTCATGCCTCCCAGAACAAAAAATTGGAATATTGAAACATTAATAAGACTATGTCACTCACTATGGCCAAACTACTCCTAAGAAGATTCAATTATTCCAATTAGTCATTATGAGAATGGGATATTCATTCTCATAAAATAACGAAAAAAAATTCAAATTCATTATATTCTTTCTCATTTTTATGCTCATTTTTTCTTTTTTTTTTTTTTTTTTGACAGAGTTCGCTTGAAGAACAAGGTATAAAATTTGAGTTTAGTGGAAAAGAAAGGCTTTCTTGGATTTGAACCGATGACTTTCGGCTTCCCAAACTCCTTATCTATTATTCAAAAACGCAATCATAGCATCATTTTGGATAGTGAGAACTGAGTGGGGTTATTGTCTATGTTTATCGTTGACCTCTCTCTAGAATAGAATCGGTTGGGAAGTCCGAGTTTACCCTGTGGCTGATGTCACTTTGTCGGATTCTTCAAATTTCCTCCGAATTCTCATTAGTCCTAAGGAAAAAACCTGTAAAAAAATTCTTTTTTGTTTTTTGGTGCTAAAAAAAACCTCATTTCATGTTTACTGCTGATCAGTTCATGGATGTCATCTTACGAAATGAATAGTAGCGAGAGCCCTTTATCAGATTTGAACTGATGACTTACGTCTTACCATGGCGTTACTCTACCTCTGAGTTAAAAGGGCATATCCATTTGATTAATGAATTAGCCATTTTCCTTTTTCATTAGAAGGGGTTCGCATAATTAATTTATAACAGATTTACATAGTCAGAAATATTACTTACAGATTTTTTGAGAATATCTATTCTATTTGAATAGATATACTCCTATAAGGCATAGGAATTTATTCAGAAACAATCTATTTTTTTACACCAAAATAGGGTAAATGGGCTAATTCCACCTACATTGATATAAGTTCAATAAATTCTATTGAAATAGGTGATGAAAAATTTCATACTATGTATGAACGGAAACACCGAATCTTTTTGAATGAAATAGAAAAGAGAATTTTCTGATTTTCTTTATAGCTTAGTGTGCAGTATATTTGATTTGAACATCAAAGGAAGCAATGAGCTATGCTTTACTCAAGTTAAAATGAAGTATTTCTCTTCTTTCGAGCAGGCTAATTAAATAATTACCTAAATTGAAGAAATGCTTCAACCGATCTTTTTTTGTTAGATCCCTTTTCTTAGAATTTAGCATAGGATGGTTCATGAATCAATTATCAAATAAAAAAATCCTAAAACGCCATAAAATGGCGTATAAACGCTCTAAAAGGTATTTTGATGACAAAATGACACAAAATTCTAACAATTGAAAAAAAAAAACGCCGATTTAAGCGTATTTAAGCATGTATTGAACGAAGTGTTAGGCATATAATATATTGACAGTAAAAAAATTCGTAATATAATTGAAATACTGACTTCTTACGATATGTAAACAGATTTGCCCTCATCGTCTAGCGGTTAGGACATCTCTCTTTCAAGGAGGCAGCGGGGATTCAAATTCCCCTGGGGGTAAGGTAAAAAGTTGATAATATTTTCTCAAGAAACCTAATGATGAATTACCCCAGGTCAAGAAACCTAAGATGAATTCTCCCGTGTTTATCAAGAAGCCTAGGGTTAAGGAAGAATTAACCCTAGAATTATCCAGGGTCGATGCCCGAGCGGTTAATGGGGACGGACTGTAAATTCGTTGGCGATATGCCTACGCTGGTTCAAATCCAGCTCGGCCCATTATTATTGTTTTATGAACAATAATGCTGTTCTATGAATACGTATATTAGAAATTAATATAATTGATTTATCCTCTTTTTATATTTGGCATTTCCTTTTCTTTAAGGACTTCAAGAAAAGGAAATGCCAAACCATCCATTCCATTCATTCATTACATGAATGAGAAGAGTGCATGTATGTATACATATTCTACATACATTCTCATTCATTTTTCTTTCTAAGAATGGAACGTTTTTTAAGTTCAGTAATACCTTTCATAAAGTCTCATGAAAAAAGAAAAAAAGAAAAGATTACTAGTAATCTGTGTCACTAGTACTATGATATATATCATATGTGAAAAGGGGATATATATCAATATACCCTTTTGTAAAAAAGGTACAGCTAAATGGAATGGTATTCCATTTATACTTGCTTCGCTGGGATTGTAGTTCAATCGGTCAGAGCACCGCCCTGTCAAGGCGGAAGCTACGGGTTCGAGCCCCGTCAGTCCCGAACTAGAATCCGAAAAATTTATTGAATTTTTTTTCCTTTCTCGTGGAAAAAGGGAAGCATAAAACAAGCAAGATCTCTTTTTTAATAATTATGGGAATGAATATCTCTTTTGTTTTCGTTTCGTATTTTTCAACCACATAAATATCGATGCAGAAATCTTATTTTTTTGACTATTATCTATTGATTGATACGGTAATGATTTCTCATATACTGATTTTTCGAATACTATCAAAGACTATATTTAGTCTTTGATTTATACCATCAACACTCCTTTTTTTTTCAACTGTTCTTGATCAACGAAATTATCCCATTTTACTATGATATACAAGTTTGATTCATTTTTTTTGATAAAAAATCAACTTTGTATAATTACCTTCAAAAACAAAGTAGTTTGAATATTAAACTAAACTTCTTTGAGTTTTTAGTTCCGATTTTTTGTATATGCTCTACTATTCTCATTCAACTAGTAGACTAAAATTTGGAATGTATGCATTTCATTCCAAATCCGAAAAAGGAGAGACTCACTAAAATAAAAGAGAAGGCCAAGAAATAAGCCTTTTCAGTGAATTTCTTTCTTGGAATATTTGATTTTTTGTGTATTCTTTCTCCCATGGTACTTCGAGTCTTTTTTTTTGATATGTGTATAACTGACTATAGGATTTGAGTCATATAAAAATGCTTAATTGTATTTAATTTCTAATTGAAAAAGCAAGGAAAATTTTTTGAAGATTAAAGAAGACAGACAGTAAGTTCTAGAACACAAAAAGTGGAAAAGGTTTCAAATCCAATAAAAAAATCCCATTCTCAAATTAGTATGGGTAAAAAAAAGATCTTCCTATGTTATACGATTGAATTCTCAATGATGAATTGATTTGATAGATCAGATATCCTTTATTATGAATAAAGGATCCAATTCAATATTATCAGGATGCAAGCCATCTTTTAAAAATTTCTGTATTTATAGGAGCTCAATATCTCCTCTCTATGGGATTACATCCCGACCGAGTTATTGCGAAAACAAAAAAAGGGAAAAATGAGATTATGGAAGTCAATATTCTCGCATTTATTGCTACTGCACTGTTCATTCTAGTTCCTACTGCTTTTTTACTTATTATCTACGTAAAAACAGTCAGTCAAAATGATTAAATTGAATCAAACTTGATTTGGAAATTCTTATCCATCATTAAAAAAATAAAAGAAAGCTTTCAAAAAAAAAAAAAAAGAATCCCAAGTTTTAACTAAAACGAACGCGAATTCTCTACTGCGAAAGAAAGAACTATATTCTTTCGCAGTAGAGAATATTCCCTACTATAGGTTATTTTCGATTAATGACGTTAGGAATTTTTTGGTTCAAAAATTTCCTATCTATCATGTCTAGATTTTGGTTTTAAAATACAACGAAACTAGAATCAATCCTTGATTATGGAATCAAATGAATTATTATTCATTATTTTTTTCTATCCTATGAAATACCGTATTCTTTTCAGTGGTATCTTGTGAAAGAGAGACAAGCTTTTATAAAGCTTTGCAAGAAAAAGGATCCATCCATCAAACAATTGATATTATTTGATTACTCAATCGATTTCTCAATAAATTCTCTTAACTAAAGTCCACTCCTTCCCCATACTACAAGTGAAAGTGAAAATGTAAAGACTACCATTAAAGCAGCCCAAGCAAAACTGACTAAATCCATATGAATTGTTCTCCTATTTCTATGAAGTAAATATTCGATTATTGATCAATAATCATAATCAAATTTTTAGTATAGTAAAGAGTCAAAAAAAGATTCTGATTTCTATTTATAAGGCTGTTGAGAAACCAATAAAAAAATATATTGTGCTTCGAATATATAGAATTCCTCATGAAATTAGAAAACCTTAAGGACAGATAATTTTGCCGTACAAACTTTTTTTTTGAAAAAAACCCAAATGGATTATAAAGATACATAACTATCATTATTGTAGACTTTCCATATTTTTTATTTTACCTAAGCTTATTGCCTCTCTTTTTATGAAAGAGAGAAAGGCTGTTACTAAAACTCTTAAACCTATTTCTTGATTTTTTTGAATTCCACTGGATAAGTTTTTTGATTTTGTCGAACTAGGAATTAGAAAAATCCAGTATCAACAAATTGGATTTTAAGAATAACATATAGAAAACGGAATTCTAAGTATCTTGTTGAAAAGGCGACACCCAGATTTGAACTGGGGATAAAGGATTTGCAGTCCCCTGCCTTACCGCTTGGCCATGTCGCCAAATGCAATCCAAAATTCATCAAAAAGATTCAATTTTTTTTTCTTTAATCCATTAATTTTGTTTATTTCTTTCCGAAAAAGAAGGAGAGTTCTATTTTGTATTGGATTTATTCAAAATAGATCGTTATCTTCGATCAATTCTATTTCAAAACGCATACTCTTTAAATGAAATGAAGAACTTCTTCTTTTGATCTTTTCAAGAATTCTTGAAAGGATCAAAAAGGATTTTCGGTGATAGATTCCAAAATTTAGGTCAAATTAGAACCATTAACTAGAATTTGATTTTGAATAATAATCATTATTCATTTTATTTCGGATTTTTTGATTTGTTATCTTAAAATAACAAAGAATTCTTAAATTGATATTATATCTTCAATTGCATATCGTATCTTTAATACGATAAACAAAATCAAATTGATATACAATTGATCAGTATCAATTGCTTGAAAAAATCAAGCCTTTTTCTCCTTTTCAATTCGAAATTTTGAAAATGAGGAATTCGAATTCAACATTCATTTATATGTAATGTAAACCCCAGAATAGAAATAATTACATAGATTCTAAGTAAGAATCTTACTTATGCATATACTATCCCAAACTAGAGAGAATTTTTTGCACCGTATCGAATGTATTGAATACAATAACTATATGATCTAGTTCGAACTCTGTTGTTCCAAATGCAATTCCAAAAAAATTGGAATATGCAGATGAATAGATAACTATACCAACATGCCCTTACAAAATACTATTTGATTAGTATAATCATTTTGTTATGCAATTCAATACTATTTTATCAATTCTAGGAATTGAATATGTTATTCTTAGTAATAAGAAACTATTACGATAAATAAATAAGATTCCTATTACGATAAATAAATAAGATTTTCCGAATTTTTTTGAACATCAAGTTTTACATGATTTAGTAAAGAGAATAGAAATTTGATCATTACTAGATCGATCTTAGGGGTCGATGAATAATGAGCAACTAATGGGATTTTTTTCGTGAAAAAGAAAGCTTCAGATCAAGATAAGATGATCCGGAATGAAAACGAGGGGATGTCCACAATACCTGGGTTTAATCAGATACAATTTGAGGGTTTTTGCAGATTCATTACTAAAGGCTTGACGGAAGAACTTGATCAGTTTCCAAAAGAAAAAATGGAAGATATAAATCAAAATCTGGAATTTCAATTATTTGTGGAAAGATATCAATTGATAGAACCCTTGATAAAAGAAAGAGATGCTATCTATGAATCACTTACATATTCTTCAAGAATATATGTACCCGCAGGATTAATTCGAAAAATCAGTAGAAATATGCAAGAACAAACCGTTTTTATAGGAAATATCCCTATAATGACTTCCCTAGGAACATTTATTATAAATGGAATATATAGAACTGTGATCAATCAAATATTGCAAAGTCCTGGTATTTACTACCGTTCAGAATTGGATAATAAGGGAATTCCTGTCTATACCGGGACTATAATATCAGATTGTGGAAGAAGGTTCAAATTAGAAATGGATAGAAAATCAAGGATATGGGCGCGTGTGAGTAGGAAACAAAAGATATCTATTTTAGTTCTATTATCAGCTATGGGTTTGAATCTGAAAGAAATTCTAGAGAATGTTTGTTACCCTGAGATTTTTTTGTCTTTCCTGAATGATAAGACAGAAATACAGATTAGTTCAAAAGAGAATGCGATTTTGGAGTTTTATAAAAAATTTTCTTCTATAGAAGAGGAAGATATGGAATTTTCAGAATTCTTATATCAAAAATTATATCATGAATTTTTTGAAAGAAAATGCGAATTAGGAAGGATTGGCCGACGAAACATGAACCGGAGGCTAAATCTTGATATACCCCAGGATAATCTATTTTTGTTACCACGAGATGTATTGGCTGCTGCGGATCATTTGATCGAAATCAAATTGGAAATGGGTACACTTGATGAAATGAATCACTTGAAGAATAAACGTATTCGTTCTGTAGGAGATCTCTTACAGGATCAATTCAGATTGGCTCTCTTTCGTTTAGAAAAAACGATTCGGAATACTATATCTTTAGCAATCCGTGATGAGAAATGGGTATCAAGTCCTCAAAAGTTGGTAAGTTCAACTTCATTAACAACTACTTATGAATCGTTTTTTGGCCTTCACCCCTTATCGCAAGTTTCAGATCAAACTAATCCATTAGCACAAGTCGCTCATGGACGAAAATGGAGTTTTTTGGGTCCTAGAGGGTTGACGAGTCGAACTGCTAGTTTTCGGATCCGAGATATACATCCTAGCTACTATGGGCGTATTTGCCCAATTGATACATCCGAAGGTATTAATGTTGGACTTAATGGATCGTTAGCTATTCATGCGAGGATTGGTCATTGGGGATCTATAGAGAGTCCGTTTTATAAAATACCTGAGAAACCAAGAAAAAAAGAAGCACAGATGGTTTATTTATCACCAACTCGAGATGAATATTATATGGTAGCAGCAGGAAATTCTTTGACCTTGAATCGCGGTATTCAAGAGGAAGAGGTTGTTCCCGCTCGATACCGTCAAGAATTCCTAACTATTGCGTGGGAACAGATTCATCTTCGAAGCATTTTTCCCTTCCAATATTTTTCTATTGGAGCTTCCCTTATTCCTTTTATCGAGCATAATGACGCAAATCGAGCTTTAATGAGTTCGAATATGCAGCGCCAAGCAGTTCCACTTTGTCAGTCCGAGAAATGTATTGTTGGAACTGGATTAGAAGGCCAAACGGCTGTAGATTCGGGGTTTTCAGTTATAGCTGGACATCCGGGAAAGGTCTTTTTTACTGATAATCACAAGATCCTTTTATCAAGGAATGGGAATATTTTAAGTATTCCTTTAGTTAAGTATCAAGGTTCCAACAAAAAAACTTTGATCCACCAAAAATCCCCGGGTTCAGAGAGGTAAATGTTTGAGAAAAGGTCAAATTTTAGCAGACGGTGCCGCTACAGTTGGTGGGGAACTCGCTTTAGGGAAAAACATATTGGTAGCTTATATGCCATGGGAGGGTTACAATTTTGAAGATGCAGTACTAATTAGCGAACGTCTGATATATGAAGATATTTTTACGTCTTTTCACATTCGGAGATATGAAGTTAAGACTTATGTGACAATTGAAGGCCGTGAAATAATCACTAAGAAAATACCTCATCTGGAGACTCATTTCCTCCGCAAGCTAGATAGGAATGGGATTGTGATGCTGGGATCTTGGGTAGAAACAGGTGATATTCTAGTAGGTAAATTAACGCCAATGATGGAGGATGAATTGGTACCAGAGGATAGGTTATTAGGAGCTTTATTTGGTAATGATTTAGGCACTACAAAAGAAACTTCTCTAAGACTGCCTATAGGGGGAAGAGGTCTCGTTATTGATACGAAATGGATTGAGAAGGACGATTCGAGTGGTATTTTAGAAATGATTTCTGTATATATTTTACAGAAACGTAAAATCAAGGTAGGTGATAAAGTAGCTGGAAGACATGGCAATAAAGGTATCATTTCCAAGATTTTGCCTCGACAAGATATGCCCTATTTGCAAGATGGAACACCTGTTGATATGGTCTTCAATCCTTTAGGAGTACCTTCACGAATGAATGTGGGACAGCTATTTGAATGCTCGCTTGGATTAGCAGGGGATCTGCTAAAGAAACATTATCGAATAGCACCCTTTGATGAAAGATATGAGCAAGAGGCTTCGAGAAAACTAGTCTTTTCTGAATTATATGAAGCCAGTAAACAAACAAAAAATCCATGGGTATTTGAGCCTGAATACCCTGGAAAAAGCAAAATATTTGATGGAAGAACAGGAGATCCTTTTGAACAACCCGTTCTAATAGGAAAGTCCTATATTCTAAAATTAATTCATCAAGTTGATGATAAAATTCATGGGCGTTCTACTGGGCCTTACTCACTTGTTACACAACAACCCGTTAGAGGAAGGGCTAACCGAGGGGGACAACGAGTAGGAGAAATGGAAGTTTGGGCTCTAGAAGGATTTGGTGTTGCTCATATTTTACAAGAAATGCTTACTTATAAATCTGATCATATTAGAACTCGTAAAGAAATAATAAATACTATGCTTACTGGAGGAAGAACTCCTAACCCCGACGATGATGTGCCAGAAACTTTTCGAGTACTTGTTCGGGAACTACGATGTTTGGCTCTAGAACTGAATTATTTCCTTGTATCTGAAAAGAACTTCCAGATTCATAGGAAGGACGTGTGATCTGAATTAAGCATCCTTTCAATCTTTTTTTATGATGGACCAGTATAAACATCAACAACTTCAAATTGGACCAGTTTCTCCTCAACAAATAAAGGCTTGGGCGACCAAAATCCTACCTAATGGGGAAATAGTTGGAGAGGTAACAAAACCTCAAACTTTTAATTATAAAAGCAATAAACCAGAAACAAATGGATTGTTTTG
>JAMFTS010005517.1:0-26969 GCA_028095005.1 Rhynchospora pubera
AACGAGTGTTCTCCATCTTCTTAATCTTGAGGCGCTCATAACGGGCCCTTGCACTCGGCCTCAAGAAAACGGGGCGGGTTATCCCCGAGCTCCTCCTCCGCTGTCCGTGACTTCCTTGCTGCCCGAGTAGTGGTTTCAACCACGTCCGGGTCCACTTCCATTCTATCCTCCTCTTCTTCTCTCCTCCTCCTCTTCTCCTGTCTATATTCAATTTCAAAATCACTCCCCGAAGCACTCTCCTCTTCTCCATCCTTTTCACTGTCACTCTCCTCCTCTTCTTCACTCTCACTATTCTCCTCCTCTTCTCCATTATCACTATTCTCCTCCTCCATTGGAGCTTTACCTCCGTCATCAGTTGGCTGGACTTGCTCCTCCTCATTCTCAGTCCCTTCATCCCAAATATTTCCCTTTCCGCCTCTTCAAAATTTGGGGGCGACTCCTCCCTCCTTGGAGGAGGTGACTCTCTCCTTGGAGGTTGAGAAGAGCCACTCCCAGAGCCTCCCAACAACAATCTCACTGCTCTGGCTCCTCGTTTGAACACTTTAGGAGCCATCTAAAGAGGTTTCGGCTTGTTTTCGGATGAATTGGTTGGGTTCTGTCACAATTGTACCCAGTATCAGCGGGTCGCAGGCGGTTTTGGCGGGTCGCTGGTATTGGGTTTTGCTGAGGTTTTAGCTTGGCAGAATAGTTTCAGCGGGCCGCTTGAATAGTCTAGCGGGTCGCTGGTACTGGCTGAGAGGTGGTTAAGGGGAACCAGAATTGGGGTTTTCCGATGGGGACCAGTGTGGTACCGTTTGGTTTGGGTTTTTGGGTCTCTGTACCAGTTCTAATTGAATTTGAGGGTTTGGAATGAGATGTTACCTTAGCCTTAGTGGAGAATGGATCCTACTACGCCGAATTGTGGGATTGTGACGATGAATCGATGCGTGGATGCGATGAGGCGGCAGAGAGGTACGTCACCCACGGCTCCGGTGAAATGGTGGTGCTCGTGAGGCGCAGAACGGTGGAGTTCGCAGGTGCAGGGCTTGGGTCGCAAGAGAGGAGGGTAAGGGTCGAAACTGTTCTGTTGGAAGAGATGGAGTGGTGAAAGGTCAGAACACCCTTGATAACCGTCAGATTTTAAATTTAAGATCTTTTCAGCGGACCGCAGGTGGTGTCAGCGGGTCGCTCCTCCTTCCCCCAAGCTTGCTTGGAGCAGCGGGTCGCATGACGCCTGGCGGATCGCTTCAATGTCCTGCGGGTCGCTGGTTGTGTCGCAGAAGAGCAGAAAACCTGAGAATTAAGCCAAGTTACTTTGAAAACTTTCACTCCCTTTTTTTATTTTTTGTATTTTTCTAATTTTTTTTGTTGTTTTTATTTTTTCTAATTTTTTTGAATTTTGTTGGGTTTACTGACTGAAAATAAATAAAATGAATTTAAAAAGAAAAACCCTTGGGTTGCCTCCCAAGAAGCGCTCGTTTAAGGTCTCGAGCTCGACCCCTCATATCTACGTCTCGCTAGGTGTCGGGTTAACGAAGCGTATGACTCCCGCATCGTCCTTCCTCGACACATTGTCCATATAAAGCTTGAGACGTTGGCCATTCACCTTGAAGCTTCCATGAGTCTCGCTCCAAATTTCAACCGCTCCAAATGGATAAACCTTCTTAACCTTGAATGGACCTGACCATCGTGACCTTAACTTGCCTGGGAATAGCCTCAACCTTGAGTTGAACAAAAGAACCAAATCACCCTCTTTGAATTCTCTCCTCAAAATGCGCTTGTCATGCCATTGCTTGGTTCGTTCCTTGTACATTCTTGCATTCTCATAAGCATTCAAACGGATCTCATCTAACTCATGCAATTCCAAAACCCTTTTCTCTCCCGCTTCCTTGTAATCAAAGTTGATTGCTCGTGTGGCCCAATATGCCTTATGCTCCAATTCAACGGGTAAGTGACATGCCTTGCCATATATCAACTTGAAAGGGCTCATGCCAATAGGGGTCTTGTAGGCGGTTCGGTACGCCCATAAAGCATCATCTAACTTGAGGGCCCAATCCTTCCTTGATCTTCCAACCGTTTTCTGCAAAATATTCTTGATTTCATGGTTAGATATCTCGACTTGCCCACTAGTTTGAGGATGGTATGGGTAGCCACCCTATGGTTGACTCCGTGTTTCTTCAATAAGTTCTCGAACTGGCGGTTGATGAAATGCTTTCCCCCGTCGCTTATCACAACTTTAGGAACTCCAAATCTTGGAAAGATGACCTTGGAGAACAACTTTCTCACCGCTTCCGAATCGGCCTTTTTGCATGCTACGGCTTCAACCCACTTGGAGACATAATCCACTGCTACAAGGATGTACTCAAAACCAGAAGAGGAAGTCAATGCCATTGGCAACGGCGCCAAAAAGCTTGATGGGATTTTCTTGCTTTAGAATATACCCTATTTTACTCAAATTTGTATCGCAAGCGTACGATAATCGTCTAAGTATCTTAGGGGTCGAACCACAAGGACGGATATTAGATAACTAAGTTTCAATTTTACTTAATCTACTAAACTAGAGGTTTGCAAGATTGTTGAGTTTGGTGTCAAGGTTAACAAATTAATTAAGTAAATATTAAATAAAATAGAATACAGTAAAGATGGATTAATTTGCTAATTAGAAGTTAGGGGCTTAAGGCATGCTAATTCTTTCAGTTTATTCCAGTCCTAGCGGCCCGCTGGCTTTCGTAGCGGCCCGCTAAAGTGGACTCAGGTCGCTTGACAGATCAGCTGGTCGCTGGCTACTTGGCGGGCATAGACCACCTCGCTGGTTCACTCAGCGGCCCGCTGGTGTCAAGCTGAGACTATTACTTAGTTGATTTAAATGCTGCTTTGTGTATAGAGTTGGGTTTTTGTTGAAGTGCTGCAGATCAAACTCTCGTTTTGTTTCTGGAATTCAATTCAACTAACTTCAAATCTATCAAGTAGAACTAAACTTCAACTTTCATTTCGTGGTCTAGTTTCTACGGGTTTACACCTTTCTAACCTATGAATTTTTACGCTTTCGCTGTTAGAAAAGACTTATAACTCGCGTTAATTAGCCTTGGTTTAATCTTTCGATTATAAACCTTCAAGTTAACACAATTGATAATAATTTCTTAGAGAAGTTTGGACTTAACTATCTATCTAATCAAGCAAGGCCTATACTTGATGGATACAACAAACTAATCTAATCAATTAATTCCAATCAGATAAGCAATTAAAGAAAGGAAATAAAACACAACATGCAACTAAGAAATCAACTAAATAACAATATCAATTCATAAACTAAAGGTTCACTGCCATGGCCCCTAAAAAAGGTATCTACTCGCGATGAAACATCAAACAGAACATCCAAGTATCAAAGAGAAAAGACAAACATAAGAAAGAAATAAAGTTACAACAGAAGAGCAACTTGATCCCTTCCTTTCTGTCTTCTGCTACTCGACAGCGGCCCGCAAATGTCTCTGGCGACCCGCTAGACCTGTGCAGAATCGTTCTCCCTTCACCCAGAAAATATTTCCTCTGATTTGCCGACCCCTCTGTCTTCAACGCTTCCTCCTTATATAACATTCATTGGCGGTTCCCTGAAAGTGGAGGTCGTGCAAGTAGAGACTCTAAATTTGGCTCAGACGGTTATGGAGAAGATAGCAAATCTGGCTGGCTATTTTTGTCTGTCGGTTAACATCTTCCAGCGGCCCGCTGCTGCATCTAGCGACCCGCTGAAGTCTCCTAAATCGCCAGTCATCATCTGCTACCCGCTGCTTCACTGTGGGTCGCTGGTGAGATCTGTGGGTCGCAGGTCTAGTCTGAAATCGCTCCAAATGTCGAGTCGAGTAGCCACATCGCGTAGATCCTATACAAAATGAAGCAACATGGCAAGTACCTAGCTTCTAACCTAAATTAACCATTAAACATTAGAAAAAGCACATAAAATCAAGAAATTAAGACCTATAAATGGTTGAAATACTAAGTATGAAAACCATTTATCAAACCCCCCAAGCTTAGCATTTGCTTGTCCTCAAGCAAAGTCCTACGTTCAAGTTCTGGTTTTCAGGGCTTAATTTCAATCAACTATATGTTTCCTAACAAGTCAAAATGTCAATTCTTAAACTAACTGAACTAAATTTGAGCAATTTCAAGAATTCAATCTAAACTAACCAACTAACTAAGATATTTGCATTTGTCTTCCATGACTTATCTCATCAATTCCTAAGTTCATCATTTTATCAAGGTTAAAAATTGATTAATCTAACAATTGGAACGGGATCTAACCCTACCAACATAAACATCCAATTCAACCAATTCATTTCACAACCAGGTCTTCGAGCTTTTTAACCATTCAATTTTCTGAAAACGCATTGAAATAAGTCTAAAGTGAGGCGGAAATAAGGGTACAACTCCCCACCCAACCTATTTCAAAGTTTTTGGGTTGGACTTTTAACTTTTCTCCCGGGGCTAGGAGGTTTTCCCGCGGTGGAGAGGTTAGCCAAATTATGGTGGATTTATTTATTATTATTATTTTTTTTATTTACATCATGAGCCTTTCTGTTTTTACTCATGATTTATGGAAGTTCTTCTATCCACCATAACCTATAGCTTCCCGCAATGTCCACGGCATTGCACGCTTTTTAGTTCCCCTTTTTATTATTCTTTTTGGTTTATCATTTTCTTTGTGAATTTATTTCTTTTGGCTCAAAATGAACCACATGTTTTTATACATCTTCGACTTTTAATTATTCTGAAAACAATGGTTTAAACGCTCTAGACCTAATGATTATTCCTTGGTTGTCATGCCTTTATGTTGCTAAAGTTGATCTAAATGAATTTATCAATTTGAGGTGGCTACCGCCTCAAATGCTTTGATTAACCAATTAACCTATCTAATTCAACAAACTTAGGTTCCGTTGAGATACTTCATGAAAAGCTATTGCTCCTATCTTAGTCATATTTGAGTTAGTTAGATCGATAAATGTGCAAACTCTTTAATATTTCCTCAAGATTTTATCAATTTGTTTCCTTCAGTTAAAACTCATATCTTTTACAAAACTAGATGAAAATGCAATGGAATTCTTAAGTTCTGGATAAATTAGCGGTCCGCAGGTGATGTCTGCTACCGCTGCCTAGCAGCGAGCTCAAAGGTCTGACCTGCGACCTACTGATATTCCTATACTTAGAATTTCTCTAAGTCATGCCCACCTGCCATCAGCGACCCGCTGGTAGGGACTGCGGTCCGCTGATTGCCTTGCAGACAGAGACTAAAATGCATGAATGCAAATAACCTAACTAATTAGCAGTTCTTTCATAAATTTTTCAATTTCCCTATACCCCCCCAAGCTTAATTCATGGCTCTGTCCCTAGGGCCATTAATTACCTAAAGAAATGAAATAGAGGAAATTAGAAAACTTACGAACTTAGCTCAATCCTCGGGAGGTGGGGGTGGAGGTGGTTCTGGCACTCCGAAGATATGATCCGCGAAGCGCTGCATTATTGCCCTTTGTTCATACCTCCAACTCCTAGCCTCTTCAATTTCGGCATCTAGCTTCGCCTCAAGGCGCTCATAGTCCGCGGAGAGATTCCACTGTGCAATGTGGATGTCGTGAAGCATATCCGCGATGCCTGGGACATCAGGTGTGGCCGTCCCCTGGTAGAAGTCCTCCCTTCCCCACTCTGCTTGGCTTCCTGGCCCAAATGTGCGGGCCGCTGGTTCTGACTGCGACCCGCTGGCGTGAAAATAGGCTTCGTCATGCTGGGTCGCAGGTTCTTCCTGTGGGCCGCTGGTCCTGGGCTGAGGCTTTGGAGCTGGCACCGGCAGAGCCAAAACTCCGCTCCGGACTAGAAGATAGTCCCCGGAGCGCATCTGGCCTATTCTGAATGTAATGGGGATATCCAGGCGATAATCCCCCACCACATAGCGTGTCTCCCGCGGCGTTTTCTTCACATGTCCCATGGATGCAAGGAGCTCCATGTTGAGGCGTTCGGGCCCGGCACTTTGCTTCATGCGGAAGCTTGCCACGCCTACGTTCTTGGCCAGATGCGTAACAAGGCCCCCAATAGTGATTTGCCCCTGCCCCGTCAGTTTGTTGCGGGCAATTCTATCGTGCCAATGCTTGAGCATGCTCCGTGCCAAGTTTTGATGTTGAGAGTTGCCGCGGCAGAGCATTTGGCACAGCACCGATGTCTCACCCACATTAGCCTTAGCCCCCGATTCTCCTCTCGCAAAGATGGTGAGAGATAGAGCCCGTTGGATGAATCGGATCACGGGCATTTGAATGTCCACACTCTTCCTCTCTTTTGGAGCCTTCAATCCCGTGATTCTCTCCCAAAATCCTTCATCAATGTCCTTGACATCCAACCTGTGAGATACGGCTGTCTGACGGTGTCCCTGTCATGTAAACACCATGCAACCAGGCCTTAGAGCGTGGGGGAAATTCAGGGGTTGGTAATACTGTACTAGATGTTGCTCCAATTTGCATCCTGTCTATTAGGGGGTGGTGATGTTTGAGACCTTGACTGACCAGAGACCCATGTAATGATGCCCCTGCCCCTGTCCAGACACTAGTGCAGTCATGTAAAGCGTGGTTGGAAACGGTATAAGTCCCGCTATGGTAACGGTTGCCTTATAATCAGACTATGTGTGTTTATTGCATCATGTATGCCAAATTGAATTAAATTATTGCGTGGTAAAATTGAATTACTTGATGATCCAAACTGTGCCCAAAATAATGGCCAAATTATGCTGTAACGCATGACGGTTACGGCCGGTCTGCGTGTGCGGTGGCTAATGTAGCTGCCCAGTCATGGTTCATGTACTTAGGCATATTGACAGTGAGTACTGGAGTGTCCCATTGCATGTAGGACTGGAGTGGTCCAGTGGTGACCCTTGGAGCTGGCCAAAGGGCAGTCCAACCTGGTTTGACCAGCCCCATTAGCTGCATGACACCTAGCAGCTTAGTCATTTAGGCAGGGGGAGAGTGGTTTGCTGACACCTGGTCCCCACCCCTTACTCTCTCTTTCTGGCCCAAATTGGTGGACAATTATGCCCTTATCCCTGCTAAATTCGTATTACCACTGTGTCTTATCAAAACAGACCCCTTGAGCTTGTTTGTGAGGTGCTAGACAGTGAAAAAGAGTGCTTGGATCATAGCTAAACAGTTGGGAAGGTAGAAAACAAGATTTTATGCATGGTTCTGGCCCTATATTACTCAAACCAGGCTGAAAACTAAGCATGGCAGTGCATGGTTCATGGATGGTGGATGATTTCATGACTTAACCAGACCAAGGCATGATGATTTGGTGCATTGCATAGTGCTGTTGGTGCACCCTAACTGACCATGTGCTAGTAAGCACCATAGGTCTGGTGTTGATTGACTATCAAACCATGAAGCGGTGTTGCAAACACCCACAAACCAGTCACGCAACGGTGTTTGGCTAGGTGCCTTTACCACGTAATTGAATGAGTTATAGGCTGGTGTTGAGTATGACTGTGACATAAGGTTTTGATTGCTTGAACCAGACCCTGAGCAAGGTGATTCGGTGGACTTGAGCGGTGAAGCGGGTGCTTCGCAGCAGTGAACGGTGGGTAAAACGGTGTAAGGTTTGAGGTGCGGATTTCACCTGGACCCTAACTCTTGTTGATGTGCTAAATTTAAAGTATATTATGCATGTTGCTTGATGTTTTTGCATGACTTAGCATGTAGCCTGCATGTATGAATTGCTATATTATATATATATATGCTACATGACTGTGCATAGGATGGATTGTTATCTCATGACATGCATATTGAATGGTTTATTCTATTGTGGCTGAATTGTGATATATGGTATGGCTGTGCTAATTGTGTGATGAATGGCATTTACATCTTTGGAAAGCGGAGTCGCGACCGTCTTTCCAAGGGCCGTGAGATAAGCGCTTATGTTCCGGGACTCATGACTATGAGGGGGTAAATGTTCTCAGCAATTAAGTACTATTTGGTTGTATTGATGGAAAGGAAATGACTTGGCTGATTGGTAACCAGCCTAGTATAATGCATGGATAGGTGTCCAACAAGTGCCGGCTTTTGTATGAATTGAATTTGCAGATTTCGGATAATCGTTGCTAGCTGGCCTTGCATTGCATAGCATGAATTGCTAACTGTTTTATGAATAAACTGTGCAAACTATGTTCTTATATATTAAACAGTGTGTATTTAGTTCCGCAACATGAGACTTCAGGTTCATGCGTGGCTGGAACTAAATACCGCACTGAGAAATGGTTTCCTTTCTCACCGTACCATGTTTTCATGGGTTCCAGGTTTTGAAGGCGTGGGCTGAAGAGTGGAGAAGTAAGCCATGTACATTAAGCTATGCTATGTTTTGTATACTTGTGTACTGTTGCATGTTCCATTATGTAAATATGTGCCGGTTGTGTGTAAATCAAAGTTTGATGCTTGACTTGGCTGTTGCTTGTGGGTTTTGGGTTGGGGGAAATGCTTATAAACTGATTGGATACTTGCCTTATGGCTGGATACCAATGTTACAGGAGAAACTCTGGCAAAATTTTGTCTTGCGCATGTACAAGCATAACCTCAACTTGGAGTATTTGAACTGTTGCTAGTTAAGTGCATGGTGCTTAGTATACTAAAACATGGCATAATGACTTGTGGCCAATCAATAAGCCTTGCGGGGCGTGCGAAGCACGTTCTTGCGGCGGAAATCGGTCACGCCGCCGCTGCGGGGTGTGACACAACCCGCCTCGCCTTAAGCCAAAGATATCGGCGATCTCGCTCTCATATCGGGCATAACGGACCCCATGGAATTGCCATGAGGCCACGAACTCCCCTTTCTCTTTATCCCACTCGAGGCGGAGTGTGCAAAGGAACTCCATAGTGAGGCGGGTGTAGGCGGGCTCCACTATCTCCCAAAATGCCCTCGTGATCCCGGCATTTTCAGTCAAAGCATAGAAGTCCTCCTCTATGCCGAGATCTTTGAGCACTCGAGGGTCTAGAAAACGAGTGTTCTCCATCTTCTTAATCTTGAGGCGCTCATAACGGGCCTTGCACTCGGCCTCAAGAAAACGGGGCGGGTTATCCCCGAGCTCCTCCTCCGCTGTCCGTGACTTCCTTGCTGCCCGAGTAGTGGTTTCAACCACGTCCGGGTCCACTTCCATTCTATCCTCCTCTTCTTCTCTCCTCCTCCTCTTCTCCTGTCTATATTCAATTTCAAAATCACTCCCCGAAGCACTCTCCTCTTCTCCATCCTTTTCACTGTCACTCTCCTCCTCTTCTTCACTCTCACTATTCTCCTCCTCTTCTCCATTATCACTATTCTCCTCCTCCATTGGAGCTTTACCTCCGTCATCAGTTGGCTGGACTTGCTCCTCCTCATTCTCAGTCCCTTCATCCCCAAATATTTCCCTTTCCGCCTCTTCAAAATTTGGGGGCGACTCCTCCCTCCTTGGAGGAGGTGACTCTCTCCTTGGAGGTTGAGAAGAGCCACTCCCAGAGCCTCCCAACAACAATCTCACTGCTCTGGCTCCTCGTTTGAACACTTTAGGAGCCATCTAAAGAGGTTTCGGCTTGTTTTCGGATGAATTGGTTGGGTTCTGTCACAATTGTACCCAGTATCAGCGGGTCGCAGGCGGTTTTGGCGGGTCGCTGGTATTGGGTTTTGCTGAGGTTTTAGCTTGGCAGAATAGTTTCAGCGGGCCGCTTGAATAGTCTAGCGGGTCGCTGGTACTGGCTGAGAGGTGGTTAAGGGGAACCAGAATTGGGGTTTTCCGATGGGGACCAGTGTGGTACCGTTTGGTTTGGGTTTTTGGGTCTCTGTACCAGTTCTAATTGAATTTGAGGGTTTGGAATGAGATGTTACCTTAGCCTTAGTGGAGAATGGATCCTACTACGCCGAATTGTGGGATTGTGACGATGAATCGATGCGTGGATGCGATGAGGCGGCAGAGAGGTACGTCACCCACGGCTCCGGTGAAATGGTGGTGCTCGTGAGGCGCAGAACGGTGGAGTTCGCAGGTGCAGGGCTTGGGTCGCAAGAGAGGAGGGTAAGGGTCGAAACTGTTCTGTTGGAAGAGATGGAGTGGTGAAAGGTCAGAACACCCTTGATAACCGTCAGATTTTAAATTTAAGATCTTTTCAGCGGACCGCAGGTGGTGTCAGCGGGTCGCTCCTCCTTCCCCCAAGCTTGCTTGGAGCAGCGGGTCGCATGACGCCTGGCGGATCGCTTCAATGTCCTGCGGGTCGCTGGTTGTGTCGCAGAAGAGCAGAAAACCTGAGAATTAAGCCAAGTTACTTTGAAAACTTTCACTCCCTTTTTTTATTTTTTGTATTTTTCTAATTTTTTTTGTTGTTTTTATTTTTCTAATTTTTTTGAATTTTGTTGGGTTTACTGACTGAAAATAAATAAAATGAATTTAAAAAGAAAAACCCTTGGGTTGCCTCCCAAGAAGCGCTCGTTTAAGGTCTCGAGCTCGACCCCTCATATCTACGTCTCGCTAGGTGTCGGGTTAACGAAGCGTATGACTCCCGCATCGTCCTTCCTCGACACATTGTCCATATAAAGCTTGAGACGTTGGCCATTCACCTTGAAGCTTCCATGAGTCTCGCTCCAAATTTCAACCGCTCCAAATGGATAAACCTTCTTAACCTTGAATGGACCTGACTATCGTGACCTTAACTTGCCTGGGAATAGCCTCAACCTTGAGTTGAACAAAAGAACCAAATCACCCTCTTTGAATTCTCTCCTCAAAATGCGCTTGTCATGCCATTGCTTGGTTCGTTCCTTGTACATTCTTGCATTCTCATAAGCATTCAAACGGATCTCATCTAACTCATGCAATTCCAAAACCCTTTTCTCTCCCGCTTCCTTGTAATCAAAGTTGATTGCTCGTGTGGCCCAATATGCCTTATGCTCCAATTCAACGGGTAAGTGACATGCCTTGCCATATATCAACTTGAAAGGGCTCATGCCAATAGGGGTCTTGTAGGCGGTTCGGTACGCCCATAAAGCATCATCTAACTTGAGGGCCCAATCCTTCCTTGATCTTCCAACCGTTTTCTGCAAAATATTCTTGATTTCATGGTTAGATATCTCGACTTGCCCACTAGTTTGAGGATGGTATGGGGTAGCCACCCTATGGTTGACTCCGTGTTTCTTCAATAAGTTCTCGAACTGGCGGTTGATGAAATGCTTTCCCCCGTCGCTTATCACAACTTTAGGAACTCCAAATCTTGGAAAGATGACCTTGGAGAACAACTTTCTCACCGCTTCCGAATCGGCCTTTTTGCATGCTACGGCTTCAACCCACTTGGAGACATAATCCACTGCTACAAGGATGTACTCAAAACCAGAAGAGGAAGTCAATGCCATTGGCAACGGCGCCAAAAAGCTTGATGGGATTTTCTTGCTTTAGAATTATACCCTATTTTACTCAAATTTGTATCGCAAGCGTACGATAATCGTCTAAGTATCTTAGGGGTCGAACCACAAGGACGGATATTAGATAACTAAGTTTCAATTTTACTTAATCTACTAAACTAGAGGTTTGCAAGATTGTTGAGTTTGGTGTCAAGGTTAACAAATTAATTAAGTAAATATTAAATAAAATAGAATACAGTAAAGATGGATTAATTTGCTAATTAGAAGTTAGGGGCTTAAGGCATGCTAATTCTTTCAGTTTATTCCAGTCCTAGCGGCCCGCTGGCTTTCGTAGCGGCCCGCTAAAGTGGACTCAGGTCGCTTGACAGATCAGCTGGTCGCTGGCTACTTGGCGGGCATAGACCACCTCGCTGGTTCACTCAGCGGCCCGCTGGTGTCAAGCTGAGACTATTACTTAGTTGATTTAAATGCTGCTTTGTGTATAGAGTTGGGTTTTTGTTGAAGTGCTGCAGATCAAACTCTCGTTTTGTTTCTGGAATTCAATTCAACTAACTTCAAATCTATCAAGTAGAACTAAACTTCAACTTTCGTTTCGTGGTCTAGTTTCTACGGGTTTACACCTTTCTAACCTATGAATTCTTACGCTTTCGCTGTTAGAAAAGACTTATAACTCGCGTTAATTAGCCTTGGTTTAATCTTTCGATTATAAACCTTCAAGTTAACACAATTGATAATAATTTCTTAGAGAAGTTTGGACTTAACTATCTATCTAATCAAGCAAGGCCTATACTTGATGGATACAAACAAACTAATCTAATCAATTAATTCCAATCAGATAAGCAATTAAAGAAAGGAAATAAAACACAACATGCAACTAAGAAATCAACTAAATAACAATATCAATTCATAAACTAAAGGTTCACTGCCATGGCCCCTAAAAAAGGTATCTACTCGCGATGAAACATCAAACAGAACATCCAAGTATCAAAGAGAAAAGACAAACATAAGAAAGAAATAAAGTTACAACAGAAGAGCAACTTGATCCCTTCCTTTCTGTCTTCTGCTACTCGACAGCGGCCCGCAGATGTCTCTGGCGACCCGCTAGACCTGTGCAGAATCGTTCTCCCTTCACCCAGAAAATATTTCCTCTGATTTGCCGACCCCTCTGTCTTCAACGCTTCCTCCTTATATAACATTCATTGGCGGTTCCCTGAAAGTGGAGGTCGTGCAAGTAGAGACTCTAAATTTGGCTCAGACGGTTATGGAGAAGATAGCAAATCTGGCTGGCTATTTTTGTCTGTCGGTTAACATCTTCCAGCGGCCCGCTGCTGCATCTAGCGACCCGCTGAAGTCTCCTAAATCGCCAGTCATCATCTGCTACCCGCTGCTTCACTGTGGGTCGCTGGTGAGATCTGTGGGTCGCAGGTCTAGTCTGAAATCGCTCCAAATGTCGAGTCGAGTAGCCACATCGCGTAGATCCTATACAAAATGAAGCAACCATGGCAGAGTACCTAGCTTCTAACCTAAATTAACCATTAAACATTAGAAAAAGCACATAAAATCAAGAAATTAAGACCTATAAATGGTTGAAATACTAAGTATGAAAACCATTTATCATTAATTACTAAGCCACTTTCAAATAATATAGAAAATTAATATTAATTTTTTTTGTACCTAAATGTCAAAATCATAGAGGGTGTGTTTGGATGCAACGGAATAAGCCGAGAATAGGGAATAGGAATAAGGAATTTCGGTTTGCGTGCTTATCCTTATTCCTTATTCTTATACCATGGTTTTGTTAGTATAGGAATAAGGGCCCTTATTCCTTATTCTTATGGGGTGTGTTTGGATGCAACGGAATAAGCCGGGAATAGGAAATAGGAATAAGGAATTTCGGTTTGCGTGCTTATCCTTATTCCTTATTTTTATACCATGGTTTTGTTAGTATAGGAATAAGGGCCCTTATTCCTTATTCTTATGTTGTTTGGGTTGCACAAGAATAAAAATAAGCACGCAAACCGAAATTCCTTATTCCTATTCTCTATTCCCGGCCTATCCAAACACACCCAGAAAGATATTAAAAAATAATAGTGTTTTATGAACAAAAAGAAAGCAACTCAATTTTGACACACTGATTCTAACTGCCGATCCGACCGGTCTGCCCGGTCGAACTTTCGAAACCGATAACCATGTCCGGTCTGGTTTGGTTTTTACAATCATTGGAAAAGAAGTCGAGATACAGACGGATCCATATCTTCTCCAGCCGTATAAACCGGCTGGACTGTGCAACCATCCTTATTTTTTGTAATATTTAAAAAGTTTAAAATTTAAATACAGAATTTAAACCGTTGATTTTGTTCAATTTTATGGACGATGCGTTTTTATGTAAGTTTTATAAATTTTGGAGTTGATTTGATACTAGATCAAGTGACCAAATTATGAACGTATTAGAATTAATCAGTGCTGGTTAATCAGATTCGTTCATTTATTGACCACTTGATTTAGTATTAAATCGACTCTAAATTTTATAAAATTTACATGAAGACGCATCGTCCATGAAATTGAAAAAGATCAACGATTTAAATTCTATATTTAAATTTTAAAATTTTTAAATATTAAAAAAAATATGGTTGGCTGCACGGTCCAGCCACATAAAGCGGCTGGAGAGGATGTGGATTCCGATACAGACCCTTCCGTTGTTATATTCGTTTTTAGCTCTCCGCTCCTCTCCTGTCAGACAGTCAGAGTCTTGTCTCACCTTTCTTCTTCCCGGAGAAGGCTACTCATCTCATCTCGCCCTCACGGCGTCGATTCTCCCCGTCTGAGAATGTCACTCTCACAACCGACCTAAAATTAATAGATAGATAAATAAATTATCACTCACTAGTTCTGGGTCTGGTGAGATTGAGATGAGATCTCACCACCACCACCACCCTTCCCTATCACTGTGCTCCCGGGCCCACCAGATCGGCGCTCTCGCTCTGGTAGTCGTCACCTTCCTTCTCACCCGCTCTCTCGACCGCTTCTCCGCCTTCTCCCATTCCGACTCCACTCCTCGTGCCTCCTCTCACTCCAGCGCCGACCTTTTCCACGCCGGCGCTCTCAATTGGCCTCTAAGGGGCTACGGCGATACTATTGCTCTCAGAATTTACGTGTACGACGAGTCAGAGATTGACGGATTGCGAGAATTGATGCGAGGAAGGGATGCTCACATCACGCCCCAGGCTTGCCTCAAGGGACAATGGGGCACCCAGGTACCTCTAATTTCTCTCTAATAAGTCCGTGATCTCTGCATTCATACATACATTTCCTACTAAAATTTGTCTCAAATTTCAGGTCAAAATTCATAGGCTACTTCTTAAATCAAAATACAGAACTATGGATAAAGGCGAGGCAGATTTCTTCTTCGTACCTGCTTATGTGAAGTGTGTTCGCATGATGGGCGGGTTAAATGACAAAGAGATAAATCAAACTTATGTTAAGGTATGGTCTGGGATCAATGCTTTATGTTCAAGTTTCAATTCAATTGGTTGTGTCTCATTTCAACTGCAATGTTGCTTTTTCAATAGTGCTGGTGATGGCAAATTGATATTTCAAATTCAGGTTCTAAGTCAGATGCCATACTTTAGGCGTTCTGGTGGACGCGATCACATTTTTATATTCCCAAGGTATCAGTATCAGTATCAGTATCAGTATTTCTAATTAATTTTGGATGTGGAATTTGACTTTTCTCATTGAATTTCTTTTTAGCTATGTTAAATCTGTACGCTGGAGAATACCAGTTGATAGTTTATAGGCAAGGATACATAGAACCTAATAACATTAATTAAACACAAATACCAGTACTTGCCTGGATAGTACCGATCTTGGGAATATAAAGATTGCTGGATCTGGAGTGTTTTTCAGTATGATTGTACTTAGTATTTTGGTATAACATGTGTATATCTATCTATTCAGTGATGTGGTATCTCTTTCTATGTGTCTTAGTTACTATGTTTTTTGTATGTTATAAATTTGTAGCGGTGCTGGGGCCCACTTGTTTCGATCATGGGCCACCTACTTGAACCGTTCTATTATCCTAACGCCGGAGGTATACTTCTCAGATTCCTCTTCCTAAAACAATTTGTGTTGTTTCCTATTATGTTCCCCTAGTTCTACTTTAACCTTTTGTTTTATTTATTTTTATGTATTTATGCATGAAGGGAGATAGAACAGATAAAAGAGATACAAGTGCATTCAATACATGGAAAGATATTATAATACCAGGAAATGTCGAAGATGGAATGACCAAATTTGGTGGGTCCCGTATTGTTAATCCTCTCCCTTTAAACAAAAGGAAATACCTGGCAAACTTCTTCGGACGCGCGCAGGGCAAAACTGGGCGTCTCCAGTTGATTGAACTAGCAAAGCAGTACCCTGACAAGGTCTTGTTTCTCTTAACATTCCATTTATTGAATTTGCTATATATTTCATCTGCATACCTGCTTCCATAATAACATTACAAACTTCCTTAATTGTTAAACACTGTTTGTTACATACTGTATAACCTATGTCGCTGCACATGACTTGATGTGCTGGACTAGCAGGGTTTTAAACAAAATGCACAATTGTTGCTATTAAATTAACATGGCATTTAGTGCTAGATGCACAGGCCATAGATTTCTGCGAATGGCACAGAGAATTGATTCTATTTCATATTTTCATAAAAATGCAGCTAGAATCTCCGGAACTGAAATTCTCGGGCCCAAACAAGCTTGGAAGGGCAGATTATTTTGATCATTTAAGAAATGCAAAGTTTTGTTTGGCACCACGTGGAGAGTCTTCATGGACCCTTAGATTTTATGAATCCTTCTTCGTGGTTCTCTCTATCTCTTCTAACTCTAAACTTTTCTTTTCATATCACATAATATAAAAATTTGTTAGGTACTTGAATAATGCGCAACCTGCCCAAGTTAAAATCAGGATGCGAATGACTAAAATACCCTGGGGTATCATATTAACTATAGTTGATTACTTGACCATCTTATACAAGCTGGGTGCATGACATCTCTTTGTTGATTTAAACTGGAAAAGATCAATTTGGTATTAGAGACAAGCCAGAGTCACCAAAATTTTACATTTTATAACAACAATCCTAAGACGATACATGTGCATTTATGGGGGCGTTTGGCAACACCATAGATTAGTGAGATCAAGGGTTTAAGTTAGTACATTTAAGCAAATTTATTAATTTTTAGGTTGACAAATTAGCTTACTAAACTAGAAGTTAGGCTAACCTCATTCATGCCAAAGGCCCCCTTAATCTTGAAAAATTATAGTGAGTCTTTTGCTAGTTGATGTAAATGTTAGCTATAACATCCAAAACCCTTTTCTAATGTTGGTCTGTAAATGATAACATGAAATGACAGGAGTGTGTACCAGTTGTCTTATCAGATCAAGTGGAACTACCATTCCAGAACGTGATAGACTACACAGAGATATCAATCAAGTGGCCTTCTACACGAATCACTGAACTTCTTGACTATCTCCAATCCATACCTGGTTAGTCCATATAGTCTAATCTTAGATCGTTTCCTCTTTTTGTGACAAAATAATTTGCATGCAGCACTAATTTGTTGCTAGTTTGCATGAAAATTAAAGTCATCACTGTTTCTTCTTTCTTTAAGGGAAAAAAGATAGCCTAGGATTGACACTAGATGCACTGCTTTAAAAACTAATATTTTTAGTAGCTTCTGTTTTTTTGTGAGTACAGAAAACAAACAGTACTGATCTGTCGAGTTAATTAATGAATAAACAGATTTCGTTTGTTTCATAATAATATTTGAAGATACACCAACTAGGAGCTAGAATGCATGAAACACAATTCATCAAATTTTCATTGAATTTTGTCATCATATATTTGTAGGAAGTTCAATATGAAGTTAACTATAAATATCATTGGCACTGATATCAGTGCTTGTCGAAGGTCTTAATGTTTACTGATCAATTACTTTACTATTTTATGTTTGTTCTTAACGTGATGTTGGAAAAAGACATATTTATCACTATGTAGAACTCATAATTGCAAACCTAGGTTCACAAATGTTGCCCCCTTGATACAAAGTTTCCAGGAAGGGCAATGTCAATGCATTACCTGAAACCACTTATATTGTATTTATTGTTTTTCATGTTTTATTATTTTAGTTTCGTTAGATTAAGAGTAAAAAAGGTTGTTTAGGTTATATTAGGTATTTGGATTATTGGTAGCAGAGAAGTTATGTGATTTCAGTGTATAAGCAACTAGCAAGCACTGGTTTCTAGTAGGTAGCAAAAAACAGGCGCTAACGTGTAATACATTCACAATTCATTATAGAGGTCAAATCAGGTGTCACTTATTATCAATCTTCTTGTACTGATATGGGCACTGAAGGTTGACTAGTGTGCTGACATTGAAGAAATGTATCTGAAATTTTCTGCTACAACTGTGGGTGTTTAACACTAATCCAATTATATTTAATTTGAATTGGTAAAAGATCTAAAGTGGACTAGGTTAGGCTTTAGGAGGTATTTTTTGTTTCCTTGTTCAAACTAATAATGAGAGTTTTTTCCAATATCAGAATCTTTTTGGAAAAATTCATTTTCCAAGTTCATCAGATTCTTAAGTAGCATCTTCATCTTCATTTTGAAAAATTACTAGATGAAAGGATAGAGGAGATGATAGCACGGGGACGGGAGGTGAGGTGCTTGTGGGTGTATGCACCTGAGACAGCCCCATGCTCGGCCATGCTGGGGATACTTTGGGAGTTGCAAAGGAAAGTTCGACGGTTTCACCAATCAGCCGAGACGTTCTGGCTCCATAACAGATCAATTGTTAATAGAGATCTGATGGAGTTTCATAGTTGGAGAACACCAGTTCCTCTCCCATGAGAATTTTTTTTTTTTTTTTTTTTTTTTTTGTGGGTATTGACCTCATGAGCTATTTTATACAAATTTAGCGAGCCAGTATTTATTTTTGCCTCCCCTTATTGTTGGCGAGTATAGGTAGGTGAAAATATAATTTTTTAAAAAAAAATTCTTTTTAGTTCCTTATAGTGATATTCATGTAGTACAGTAGTAGGAAAAATTTGTACTTTTGAAATAGACAGAGATCATTTGACTAACATTTTATTAGATTGCTTCTTCTGATGGTTACCCATGATGTACTTGAAGCTAGCAGATTTCTCATGAGCTCTTGTAGCTATATCGAATTAATGACATATTTGCTTCATCTTTGTAAAAGGAAAATCTGGTAATTAACTTTTCGCCAGCTCCATGAAAGCACCACAACTTCTAGATCCATTGCAACCAGCCATAGGGAGGACAAAAGTAATAAAATAAAATAAAATAAAATAACAATAGAAATTTCTATATTTTGATTATCAAGGTCGAAATTGTGTTGTACAGCTTGCCAGTGAAAAAATATTGTTAGGCGTTTAAAAAGAAGAAGAAGAAGCTTGAAGAAGAAGAAGAAGAAGAAGAAGAAGAAGATGTCATTATGATGGTTTTTAATCCAGTTGAACAAAATTTACTTGATATCATGAGGTGTAGCATGAGTTATGTATTTTTAGATTAAAGTTTTCCAAAGTATGATCTCATGTAATAAAATTCAATTTTAATCATAAAAATCTAAAATGAAATACTACATAATTTCAGACTGCAAAAATAAATTCTGCCAACAATTATCGGAAACCAAAGTCGGGAAATTGACTTACTATTAAAAACTTAAAATTCTAGGTAACATGATTTTATCATGGATATTATATTAGTAATACCATAATACCCAATTCCTTCTTTGTTTTATCTATGTATAAAAAAAATGATCTTTTTTTTTAACAACAAACAAACACACACAACAAAAAAAATAGCTTCGTTATTATTGTGATTATTTCAACAGACACGACATAATGTAGCAAATTATATTCATGAATTGAAATTGTAATTGTCTCAATTTTACCATTTTAATTTAATAAATAGACAGACATTAATTAAAGCCCGGACTGCAAAGACCGAACACCCGGTGTAGTCATTTAAACAGGAGAAAATAAAATTCCTTGGTACATACGCCACCCGCAAACCCTTCACTCCTCGCTTCCTCCACCCCTTGAACGGACTGGGCTCCTCTCCATTTGTACGGACACATTGAAGAATTTCAAACAAATCACAATCGTTGATCTTAAATCGAACGTTCCCCAATAAGCCTGACCGTGTATCAGTGCTTGCTGCCCGATCTAGCACGAATTATGAGCTTGAGAGTCTGCAATTAAATCCGTACAATCGAGGAGGAGCCGAAGTGCTGAGCTGCCCAGAGCCCCCCACTCTTTTCGTTTACCTATTTCTCTTTTTTTACCCTTTTTTGTCTTGCAAATTCTCCTTTAATCCTTCGTGAGACGCTGCCTCCTCGGGATTCCCGACCTCCTTTCTCTCTCGTAAGTTCGATCTCTCTCTTTCCCGTCGTTCAATTTGTTTTTTCTTTTGCTTTTTTTTTATGTATTTTTTGAGCTGGATTGGTGCACAAGTTAAAAAAAATTTTCGAGTTTTATTGCAACAACTTAAAGTTATTTTTTTCCTTAATATAAACCAATCTCTTTCCCGTTAGGTTTTTATTATCTCCATTTTAAGGTCCATCGCTGTGAATTTTAACCTTCTGTGAGGTACCTTTTGCCATACAAGCTTAGAATTTTGCAATTTTTTATTTTTCTCTGGAAACTAGGGTTTTTGTGTTGCTGATTTCTTCCTGGTTTGCATCCAGCTCCTTGTTTGGTTTTTGCTTGGACATAACGTTTTGTCCGAGCTAATTTTTGGAACAGTGAAACTACAGTGCCAATGTAGGAAATTTTTTATTAAAATCATAATCTAGTCTAGACTGTTAGGATGGCAGTTCCAAATTGTTTGCTTGTTTATTGGAATAAGGGTTTCTGATGATTAGGAACAGGAGACCCTTCTATCAAAGTTAATTTTAATGCAATCATGAATTTGTAAACTCTCACCATAAATTTTCTGGGTGATTTCTCTAATTGGAAAAAAGAAATTTCTGGAATTAACAAATAGGGACTGGATTCGCAAAAATGCAGTACTAGAAATCCTGATAATAAGTAATTTAACCCACCCAGGCCTTTTGAATTGTCTACTTTTTATATCTTTAAGGGCCTATGATGGTGTTAAGCTTTCGAGTTTTGAGTACCGGGAGCTAATACAAAATAGAAATTTGACCGTTATTTAGTTTTCCGACCTGGAAACTAGGGCCGCTGAAAAATATTACAGGAGTTTCAGCTTTATTATTTCTGTTGACAGTTCGTTGATTTGGGGAATTATTCATCATTTATAAAATTACCCAACTTATTTACAGCTAGTTACTGGTAACTTTGTTTTCTTCCATTTGTGTTGGATTGTCATTATGCCATTATTAGTTTCATAATTAGCCAGTGAAGATTTAGATTTCAATAATGGAATAAACAAAAAAATATATTGAACGATAAAAAAAATGCTATTAAGTTTCAAGCAAACCTCTACAGAATGGCTACTGCCAGATACTAATTCCATTATCTTAATTGTGTAATTTTTCATTTTCTAATTAATATGTATTGATTTTCATTACTTTAATATGTTCTGATGATCTTTTTGACTATTTGATGTGCAGCTGAATGCTTGGCCATGAAATATCCTTCAACATAACAAAGTAGTACCTTTTGTGCATATTGAGAAGACAAAGTAGTATTTCGTCCATTGAGTGTAATTTAAAGTTAAAATATATTCTTGCCTGTATAGTTGAACTTGTTGGAGACATGGCGATTAAGGGATTTTCGCTTCCACCAGGATTTCGGTTTCATCCAACCGATAATGAATTAGTTTTATATTATTTGAAGAGAAAGTTGACACATAAACCATTTCATGTTGAGGCTGTCACAGAGATCGATCTTTACAAATATGCCCCTTGGGAACTTCCTGGTAAACTTTTACTTGTCTAATATCATTTTGTTTAATGGAAACACAGTAGGACGATTTTTATTGGTGTTTCTAAAAAGACAATTCCAATTAGTCTATGCTCGAGTATCACATTTTGGAGGGGTGAGGGAGGAAGGTTAGATGAACTTTTTAATCCTTACCTTGCTTCACAACTTTAAAATAAAGAGGGGAGAATGCACCAAGAGTAAATTTCTCACCTCCAAACAACTAATTTTAGTAACTACAAATTTGAGGTGTAGAAGTTTACTTTATTCAATCTTATCTCATCTTCCCTTATTTCCTCTCTACAAATTTTAATGGAGCATAGCCTAAGTTACTTTCAGTAGTGTCCAACACTCTTTCCGAATTTATTTTGTCCTTGTCAGGAAAGAGGACAAGCGAGCTTGCACATATTGCAAGGTTATACTTAGGGAGTGTGTTGTCTCACAACATAAACTTGTGGTAGCTGATTTCGTTTTCCGATGCATCCTAGAATAAGTAGATGTGCTCGAGTTGTCAGGACGAAGTGGTAGAAGCTCAAAGGAGATGTGTCTAGGAGGCAAATCAATTTGGTTTTATGCCTAGGAGGTCGACTATGGAGACTATTTTCTTGATAAGGCAACTTATGGAAAGATATCGGGAGCAGAACAATTATCTACCAATGATTTTCATTGATATGGAGAAAACATATGACAAAGTACCAAAGAAAGTAATGTGGTGGGCACCGGCAAAGAAGAAAGTTCCCTACCAAATACGTTACCCTCATCAAGGACATGTAAGATGTTTCTATCACTTGCATCCGGACATGTGATAGTGCGACTAGCTTTCTTATTAAAATAAGATTACATCAAGGATCAACATTGAGCCCTTGCACTTTTGCATTAGTGATGGGTGAGATCATATGTTCTTTGCTGATGATATGGTGCTAATCGAAGAGAGTAGAACATGTGTTGACAAGAAATTAGAGTTATGGAGACAAATTCTAGAGTCGAAAGGGTTTAGTCTTAGTAAAATCAAGACATAGTATATGAGGTGTGAGTTCAGTGGGGTAGGACCAGAAGATGGGGATGTTCGTCTAGACGTGCAGGTAGTGCCATTGAAAGACTCTTTTCGATATTTGAGGTCGATGCTACAAAGCGATGGCGAGATAGATGAAAATGTTAGTCATAGGATAGGATAAGAGTAGGGTGGGTGAAATGACGACAAACATCAGGCGTCTTATGCGATAAGAAAGTCCCACAAAAGTTAGAAAGCAAGTTTTATAGGACGAAAATTAGACCTGCGATGTTGTATGGCTCTGAATGTTGGACTACTAAAAGGAGACATGTTCAAAAGATGAGTGTAGTAGAGATGTGTATGTTGCAATGGATTTGTGGTCACACAAATAGGAATCAGATTAAAAATGATGACATGTAGGATATGGATAGAGGAGAATTTGATCCAACATTATTTGAGATAGTTTGATCATATCCAACGTAGGTCTTCTGAGGCACCGGGGCGTAGCGGAATTCTTAATCGTTTCGAAATATACGAGAGGCAGAGGTCGACCAAGGTTGACATGAGAGGAAGCAATAAAAAGAAATCTTAAATAATGGAGTGTCTCCAAAGAGTTGGCGTTCGATAGGAGTGCGTGGAAGTTAGCAATTCACGTACCGGAACCATGACATTGGAATCTAGAGGTAGAAGTGATGTCATAGGTTTGTAGATCACAATATTAGATTAATGCTGAGGTTGTAGGTTCTATTATTATTATTATTATTATTATTATTATTATTATTATTTTATATTATTTTGTTTTTTGGTGACTATTTTGTTGGATTTGTTTTTTCTAGCCTACCTAATTTATTTGGGACAAAAGACTTAGTTGTTGTTGTCCTTATTTTGTAGAAATAAGGAACTTCTCAAATCCCATCTAAAGCATGTTAAATATACCCATGCCCCTCTCCTGGTATTTCCAAAGTATCACAATTAACCTTCTTTTACTAGATGTGATAGTTCGTTGTTCCTCAGTTTGTGCGATAATACCAAAAATAGTTCAATTTTTTGGTACGTGTACTACTACTAACTATATAATTAATTTTGTTTGAATCAGAGAAATCATGCCTGAGAACTCGGGATCGTATATGGTACTTCTTCTGTGCTAGAGATAGGAAATATACTAACGGGGTGCGTACAAACCGGGCTACTAGTACAGGTTACTGGAAGACGACTGGTAACGATCGACCAGTTTATTAACAACTCACGCACTGTTGGTATGAAGAAAACTCTAATTTTTCATAAGGGGAAGGCACCTAGGGGAGAGAGAACAGATTGGGTCATGTATGAGTACCGCATAGAGGACCCTGGTCTGGCAGCTTCTGGTGTTCAACTGGTATTACATAATTTTTTTTCCCTTCTTTTCTTTTTTTGAGATGAAACTGGTGTAATGCTAATATGCATGTCTAGTACCAGTATGGGAAGATTTTCTTGATTGTGGGCATTGAGAACTAATGGAGCCCTAGTTGGCTTTCTTTTTTCCAAAGTACAAGCAGTGAAATATGTTTACGTGCCTGTACAAGACATGTACCAGGTTTAACAGTTCTTGTAGTAAACAGTTCTTGTAGTAACTGTTTGCTTCTGTTAAGTTCTTAGTGTTAGTGGGCACCTAAAATCTAGCTCCGAAACAGCCATGCCACCATAATAAAATCCAGTAATGTAACTTCTACAAAAAGATTACCAAACCTGACTGGTACAAGTGTTGACAGTAGGGTTGTAGATAGGAATGCCTATGCTATCAAAATTGATGTTGCACAGTGTAAAGGATCCCTCGTCCTGCCAAATTACTTGAAATGGACAGAAATGGAGAGAAAAATGAATAAGCCAATCTCAAGCTAACTGAACTAATTGCATCAGGGCACTTCTGTTTAAGATCTTTTAATATATATTTCCGGAATTAAGTCAGATCAGTGGTTCCCAAGTATTAATAAGGCTTAACAGATGTACATGTACCTTTTTTCCATCTAATGATCCCAATTTCGATTTCCTTTTTACTTATGTAGAAGAATCGACGGTGCTTCTTTATCATCCTGTTTTTTTTTCCTTTTTTTTTTAAATAATGTTTCCTTTCACGCATGCTGCTATTCTTATTAATTAATTAATTATGTTATTGACTTTTTAATCCAGGATTCATTTGTTGTATGTAAGATATTCCACAAGAGTGGATTGGGCCCAAAAGCAGGCGAACAGTATGGTGCCCCATTTGATGAGGAAGAGTGGGAAGATGATGAATTAGACTTACAGGCGGGACCCATGCCATCTGTCACGATTGCTGTCCCAGCTGCTGAAAATGCCTCCTCATCTCTTCTTCTTAACAATCCGGTTCAGTCTCCTGACTCACAGGCGGGCCCTATTCCCTCTGCTAATGTTCCTTGCCCACTGCAAGCAGACACCTCTTCAGGCATGGATTGTACTGGCTGTGGGGCCAAGGACCTGCCTCCTACGGTTGAGCTTTCATTTGATATTGTGAATCTCCAAGAAGTGGTATGTTTGCATTTCATTTTTAGCAGTTTCTTTTCTGGCACTAGGAATGAGAGAATTGTGATTTGAATTACTTGAGTGGATTGACGAGTTGAATTACTCTTTGGGCAGCTTCACACTTCAGCTCCTCCTGTGGAAGCAGATCACCATAATACCCCTCTTGATACTGAAGATGCAATATTTGAAGATTTAGGGTATGTCTCTGGTGATACAGGGCCAGATCTGAAACCAGAAGTGTGTCATAGTGAGGATTGTGACATGGTGAATGGAGATGCTTTTGATAATGCGACAATTCTGTCGGAACTTAGGAACGAGAATTTTGTCGAACTTAGTGACTTTCTGTCTGCCTTGGGAATTGCATCTGATGGAGTTCAAATGTCAACAAGTTTATTTAACCCTTCTATGCTTAGCTACTATTCGCCTCATTTCAGATAACCCCATGCATTCCTGCAACATTGATTTGTGTGAGTTGACAATGTTGCAATGTTTTTTCCAATGTGTCAGGTGGAACAGGTAAATGATCTAGATGAGACTAGAACTCGGATTTATCAGATACTTGCCACAAGGGAGGGTATGGGGTACCAAACTGCTGACTGCGTTAGATAGTTTTGGAGGTGATTTGTAATTTGTAGGGACATAAGTGATAGGATAATTTTTGTCTAAGGTAAGCTCAGTAGTTGTTAGTTGTAACCGTCTGATGGTATCAGTGCATTTTGAACAATGTCGTTGAAGTGATGATTAACATCTGTAGTTGTTTATGAAAACATATCATCTTTTGTTCTTTGAAAACAAAAAGCCATTTGCCCCGTTATGTTCTATAAAAGGGTATATAAATTAATGCAGTGTAGAATGAAATTGAGAAAAAAAAGTGAATAAGTAGAAAAGAAAAATCGAGTATGCGCAATTTGTATGGACTTCTTAATACCAGTGAAGTCAATTTTCTCCATCACTGGATCCTTATTGGACCATTGACAACAATTGAAGGCAACTTATAATGATTACACCCCATTTCTTCTGTGTTGCGGTTTAGTAAACTCGTAATAGGAAAAGGTCCAACTCAATTGCCATAGGAACTACTCACCAGTGCACACTCCTGCATAGTTTGCCATACAATCAACTCCACAGGGGCGTTCTCTTGGTAGTCGCTACTCGCTACCTAGCTTATCAAAAAAAAAAAAAAAAAAAAAAAAAAGAACTCCACAGGGGCGTCGGTGGATACTAGTTTAGTTTGTAGCTCGTTTCTCTGTGGTATGCAACTTTTTTTTTGTTCTGAAGTCGATTTGGTCAATTAGAACTTTGACCATACTTGCTGTTTAAGTTTATGTGCTAAAACATTAATGTTCGCTCAATTGAGCTTGACATTAACATAGTTTGATATATATGTTATTTTATTTGGAGAATTTAACTATTAATCAACACCAAATTCTCACTATATCGGTCGCCCATTTAAATTATTCTAAAATGAATGTGCATTCTTTAGATAATTGGGAAATTTAAAAGATGAGTATCTGAAAACAGTTATGTCGCCTGTTCTTAGATGATTGCTGCATTGATTTCTAATTGAGGGCCCAAAAAAAAAAAAAAAAAAAGAACTAGCAGATACAAAAATTGGAACTCGCTTATAGAATTCGATGCACAACTGGGTTTTTGTTGATTCATATTTTACCTCGTAGGAAATAGCTTCATCAGTGTACCTACAAATTTCCATAGACGCCATGGCAACGTCAGGAAGGCTGATGAGCCATTGGATGGCCTCTTCAGTCTTCACTGACGACTTCTCCTTCTCCCATCCCCAAAAGTGCAATCCTAATCTGGTGGCGCGCTGCACCACGTGTCGCGCACCTACGAGCCGTCTGATCTTGATCGGACAGTTCATTTTTGACGGACCTATCAATCTAGGTTACATGCACGGGGCTCCCTTATCCATGTGATCTTGATCAGACGGCCAGGAGCTGCGCGACACGTGGTGTCGCGCAACACTTGATTTGAATTACCAAAAGTGGGCTGCACACTATAATTGAACCAGCATTTCCATCTATGGCAAACTTTTTTTGCTCGTCGAAGCCTGCACCTGCCCTTTGGCATGCCACTCTACTTCTGCATCTTGCATCTAGCTCTCGGCCAAT
>JAMFTS010001279.1:0-26969 GCA_028095005.1 Rhynchospora pubera
TCTTCTTATGTGTTTGAACTTCAATCTCCAACCATTACCAATCTCTCCCCTAACTGGAAATTTTTACCACCATTCAGGTACCAACCTCTGGAATTCCTCATTACTTAGCCAAGATCTAGAAAATAGAAATAGTTTAGACCCCTTTCTAGAGTCCCCAACACTCAACACGCTAGGGGCATGATCTGATCCATATCGAGACAAGGCCATCACATGGACTGAAGGATAGATAGACTTACCACCTCTCATCTGGCTTGTCGAGGAGGGGGCATAGAGCCTGGTATGAGACCCAAGGGAGTACGCTGAGGCATTTCTCTAATTTCCCACTCGAATCAGAGTTTTTTTAGCAATCCGCCCTCCCTGGCTTGCTTTTCTCCTAAGAATAATCTAGTTCGCCCCCTACAGACTACTTCAGTAAAGTTCAGTACTGCTTCATTCTCATATTCCCTTGACTAATTTTCATGAGCTCGCAACAAGTAAGTAGTTGGAGCCTTGTCAAAGAGCAGCCCATCCATGCTATTTTGTCTGGCCCTCTTCCTACCTCCTTATTTCATCTTCTTTGCCCGGAACGAGATAAGGAAGTAAGCTGGCATATTCTTCTTCTTTACCCTGATCGGAATCAATAGAGCCGCTCTCTTCTTCAGGAACTTGCGGTCTCTCTTCCTCCTCCTATACTCTGGTGTGATAACCTCGGCGCCACATTCCTAGCAGCGAATTCAATGTTTTCATACCAGGCCGAAGCATATTGAGATTGAAGCCTCAGGGACATGATGGCAAGGCCCACCAGCAAGAGAAAGAATTACCTGCGAATAGAATAGAGCCACTAGTAAGTCGCCCGAATCCCTGTCATCTGATTGGTACGCCGAAGCTAGAGAAGGACTGGCTGTATAATTTGAGTTCTGGACAGCATCAGCAGAAGTGCAGGCAGAGGTGTGCACTGACTGCACAGATGAAATCGGGAGGTGAAAACTTGTGCTGTAGAAAACAGGTTCAACTCCGCAGAACCTGCTGAAGAGAAGTCTTGTTGATTGGTGCTACACAGCGGTAACCATTGCGATGGTGAATTGGACTCGGGAATGGTCAATCCAGATGTAGAGAGCTCCCTAAAAGTAAACCTGTTTTCATCAAAGACAACATGTCTGGAAATCCAAATTCTGTTAGTTGGTATATGAAGGCAGCGGTAACCTTTATGTTGTGGTGCATAACCAAGAAAAATACACGGCATCGAACGAGGCTGAAGCTTGTGATCAATGTAAGGTCTGAGGTGAGGGTAACATAAGCACCCGAGAATAAGAAGAAACGTGTACTTCGGGTCTTTATGAAACAATTGTGTGAAGGGAGAGAGAGAAGAAGAAGAGGGTAATCGATTGATGAGATAGACCACACTTGCAAATATTTCATCCCAAAAGGAAACCGGGATAGAAGCGTGTTGCATAACAGCAAGGGAAAGTGAAATAATGTGTCTATGTTTGCGCTCGGCCACTCCGTTTTGCTGAGGAGTGTACGGACAACTGGTTTGATGAATGAGTTGTGGGAAAAGGTGAGAGAGAGGTTTAAACTCAGTTCCACCGTCTGTTCGGATTGTTTTAATGTTGCTGCCCATTAGATTTTCCACTTGTCTTTGAAATAGACTAAATACTGTAGAGACCTCATCTTTAGTATGGAGAAAGTAAATCCAAGAAAAACGAGTAAAATCATCCACAATTACAAGATAATAACGAAATCCATTAGTTGATAAGACGGGTGCAGGACCCCAAACATCCATATGAATAAGCTCTAAAGGACAACAAGTTTAAGAACTACTAACAGGAAAGGGCAATTTATGACTTTTTGCCAAACAACATTCTTGACAAACAGAAAGTCGGCGTGGAATTACAAGGCAACTTATTGGAATTTCACACTTGTAAAGTAGTGGAAGTAGAGGGATGGCCAAGACGAGCATGCCACGTGTCAGCCGAAGCACGCTCCGGCTTGCAGTGGAGAAGAAAGATGAATTGGAGGCAGCTGAATGGAGTAGAGACCATGGTGGTGCTTAGCTTGAAGAAGAGGGATGGAGGTGTGGCGGTCCTTGATAACACAAATAGAACAAGAGCATTCAATGAGTAAGTCATTATCTTGCAATAATTTAGACAAACTCAAGAGATTCCTTGTAAATGAGGGAACATATAAAACATCTCTGAGATGAATGGAACCATGAGACAAGGAAAAGAGAGAAGAGCCAATGTGGGAGATTTTCATACCAGTACCATCTCCAATGGGTGAGAGTATCTGAACCAGCATAAGCAAAATAAGAGGACAGGTTGTTGAAGTCGCCGGTGACATGATGAGAAGCTCCTGAGTCTAAGAGCCACTCAGTCGACTGAGGTAGAGAAGGCACTGATGAAATCTGAGACGGCACTGGTTGCGCAACAAAGGCTTGAGCAGTATGTTGCTGTGTAGGCTGAACAGGTTGAAAACCAGATGTGTCAAAGCGCCACCTGCAGGTGCGGGCTGTATGGCCTTTCTTCTTACAAATCTGACAGGCGCGCAGCGTTTGAAGTAGGATGGGTTTCGAGACTGGTTATAGTTTGGCCTGATAGGAAAGGATCCAGTTTATTGTGGAATAGGTAGTAAAGGTTCAGTGACAGGTCGAGGTCCAGTGAGTTGAGGGTAGTAAGGTTTGGGGTTATTGGGTTTGAACTGATGCGGGTTGTTGGGTCTCTGACTGTTGAATTTGGGATTATTTTATTTCGATTGAGAAGAAGCATAGTAAACATTTTGTGTTTGAGGAGAAGGAAGAGAGAAGTGTGTTTTTTTATACCATGCTTGTTTTAGTTGGTAGGATATTTGCATTACTTCTCAGTAATGAATGAAGATCGGGAAGAGATAAGCTTTACTGGCGAGAAGCAGTGGTGGCTGCCACAACAAATGTATTAAACTCAGATCCAAGACCTCCGAGTATATGCATCACTAGATCTTCATCAGTAACTGGATAACCGATGAATGCTAGTACGAAGACTCAGCCTCCTAGCAAGAACACTATGTGATAAACAGCCTAGCGTGGAGCCTACTAAGGGAGGGAAGGCCCAGTAGAGAATCACAACACCGAAGCTGTCTTCTTATTAGCTGTCGTCTTGCTTTCTCGATAGTGCTTTTGCTTATCAGTTTGGAAGTACTAAATCAGATTTAAATCCACGATTCCAGATAGAGTAGTAGTTTTCCAGTGCAAGCCAAGACTCAAAGTGCGGTATTATTATAAATAGGCAGGTTTTAAGTCGGGATTGCTGCTGTCGATAGCTTAATTCCCCTTGTTCATTCTCGTATCTCAGATATCAGAATTAAAGCTTGCTATTAAAGTCGGCGTTTAGCTTGCCGTATCTAGACTATGGAGCTGTCGTATCAATGGTTTGAGAAAGCAGTTGGTGTTTACGTAGCTTGAAGCCGGAGTGAAGACTACCAGGCTTGCTGGCTCGTTCTCGTATATAGTCTTTTAGGCTTTCTCCTTTCTTGCGTATTAGCTATAAGATTCCAACCCAGAAATAAGCATTTAAGCTGTGGGTTCTGCTTTCGTTTCTATACTATTAGCCAGCAAGTAGCAAGTGCATCTCTCATTTCCATAAAGAGTATTATAATAAGTCGTTTCGATAGTTTGACTCGTAGGCTTGCCAGTTATAAGATGAAAAGTAAGAAATCGGATTTAAAGCCAAGAATAAGAGTCGTGATATGGCTGTCTCATTTCCTTTACATATTATTTCCAGCTCGCTTAGAAGATTTATTACTGAGTGTCATTCTTGCTATCAGCTTTCGTTTAGAGAGTTGTAGTAGTCGATCTTATCTCTATAGTTTCTTATGTATTAAGAAGTAAGATAGCAGTTTGCAAGTGCAGGAATAAAGTAGTAAGAATTTCCTTTCGTATCTACTGCTGCTTACAAGATAGAATTGAGATTTAAAGTTAGTTATCACATTGTAAGCCGTAAGTTCAGTTGTAGTTTCTAGTCCTTTAGCCGTGATTTAGTATTCGTCCCCATAGTAGTAAGTCGGATATCTGAGTTGAAGTGAAGCTTGGCATCCTTTCTTATCTTTTAGGCAGTGAGTAACTACTTACGAACCCAATCTTGCAGCTTTTGTTTCCTACCTATTATAAGTAGTAAGTCAACAAGCAGAATGAAAGCTAGCTACCAGATTAGTTGCTCTCGTTCCTGGTTTTCAAAACCCAGTTACTTTCGTTCCAGTCATAAAAAGTTTCATTACAATATGCGCGCGCTACTTAAATCACTTATTCTACAATGTAAATGAAAAGAGGAATTAACAAGGAAGTTAACTACTCTATGGGAAAGAAACTCGCTAGTAAAGTTAGAATATTGATAAGAGTGGAAATGAAAGACTGGGGTAATTCCAATATGCTACTTCAATTCAATGAGTAAGAAAAGTCTTTAATTCTACATTTCCTGTGGATGCTTCACCCCAGAAGAGTCTTTGGTTACAGACCTTAAAGGAAAGGAACTAAGTCCAGTCAATCAATGAACAGGGATTTGAGAGTAGCAAGAAAGAGGAGTGGAAAGTCCGACTTGGTGTACCCTTCTTCTTTTAGCAAGTTCGAGACTAGCTTGTACAAATCCAATTCAAATGAGTGGGGCGCCAGGTCTTTCTACTCCCTCCGTAAAATCAAGTCAGTCTGGTCAATCTCCCCCGCCTCTCTTCTCTGAGGAGTAAGTAGAGAGGCTCTTGAGTATCTGGTAGATTCATTCGAGCTTCAAGACCAGGTCAAGATCTAAGGTGGGCCCCTCTTGTGTTGTTGATTGCTGATTCGTTTGCTAGATCGGAATTCCCGATTTTATACTGAATAGAAAACATCGGAATAATCGATTGGAATTAGCACTGCAGAAAGAAGAGATAGTTTCACTTTCTTCCTACCTGCTCTAACGGGTAGAGCTATCCATTCCGGCTTGACTCTCCACTCTGGATTATGGCTAACCATATGATCAAAGAATCCCGCGTGATAAGTTCTGCTCGTATACGACAGCTTTTTCAATGAGAATCTCAGGTCAGATTTGGACAGTTTTGAAGAGAGTCTCTTAAATGGAGTCCGCCACTTAGTTCATTCCCAGTAAGAGAAAGAAGCGAGTGTTATTTCTTGGAAAAGGAAAGAAAAGAAAGAAGTTTGAAAGCACGAAAAACTCTACTCTATTTATGAGAATATGATATTTCTTCCTCCTGCCCGCCCTCACCAAAAATCAAGTAGGCTGTGACCTGTGAGCAACGTATAATGTTGCGAACAAAGGACACAGACGATACACTACTAATGTTGCGAAAAGAGCTATGAGAAGTAAAAACCAACTTATTAATGAACAAGGTTCAAAGTGCCGGGATGGGTGATCCAGTAAATTGATAAAACAAGGAGAAAATTCCTCTGGCACGGCGCGAACCACTCCACTTCCAAACAGGTTCTAGTAGCATGAGACACGGTCTTCACTCCTCAGGATAGAGGTGACTTGGTCGTACTTGATTTCAACACAATGAACCCGGCTCTTCTAGCAAAATTATTTGGAATTTGAACTGGTTACAGAGGAAACCACAAACCTAACTCCCCATTCTTTCCATCCACCATCGCCATCGAGCCCTGGCTGTAGAGTTTCTAATCGCAATGGGTTTCTGTTTTATTTGGATTTTCCATTCGCTTCGCTCAACCCTGATCTGGATAGATAGCTCGGCTTCTATTAGCTGATAATGGATGTTTTCAAGGAAAGATTTCGCTATACAACAACAATGAACTCACTTCTGATCAAATTGGATGAATCGGTAATCTTTCTCTGTCTTGTGAGAGAGAGGCACTTGCTGTATTGAGAGCGGGTGGGTGAAATACATTAAGCGAAATCGGTTGTTATGTTTTTGAAAAGAGGAGCTTTTTCACAAAGCGGGTAAGTCCGCAAGTGCGCAAGCCCCAGTGAACAAGTAGAATATATATAAGGCACATGAGGCGCGCAGCGGTCAGAAAAGTATGCATGGTCGTCCTACACCTGAAAATAAAGCCTTCGATAGTGGTTAGAGGCCGCTCAGGGTCCCATCTTCTATTTTGAAGAGGCCTTAGGCGTTCACTTCCTTGTCTAAAGTTCACTTCCTTGTCTAAAAAAAGGTTCTATAAGGGCCTCTCCACAAGCAGAAAAAAGACGAGTTCCAGTAGTCTCAGCTCTATTTTTGTTTCATCCAACGCAGCCAGCAAATGGTCCGCTCTCTCTTCTCTATCGAAGGTTGAGTCTTTTATGCATCGAACGTCACTAGCTGTTAAAGGCTGTTCTCGAGTTGAAATGTAGGAAATCTTCTTCAGTCTACAATCAGGCATGCTACATTGTATAGATTTACTATTGAACTACGCACCGGAACTTTCAATTATAGTTTCTTCCAGTGAGTAACTACTGTGTAGAAAAAAAAATGCCATACCACCTTAGCGGCCTATATACTATTTTAGTAAAAGTAAGTTGGGGTGATCGACAGGCTTTTCTCCGTTTTAAGACCTTGACCAATAAATATTTATACAGAGGGCTTTATCCCGGCGCAGTTTATATAAATCGGATATGGCGGTTCAGATTCTCTTATCTTCTCACCCGAACGTAAATGGGCTTGGGTTTGGTTCCCTCCATCTTCCAGCTTGGCGCCCTAAGTCTTTCTTTCAATCTTGAGAAAAGGCCTAACTTGTGTAGAGCATTGTGTAAGTGTGTAAAGCGAAGTTTAGTTTTGCAAGGCTGCAGCAGTGATTTCTCTCTATTAGGCGCGCTTACATGTGGGGCGTATTTTTTTATCTATTCGATGAGCCGTGGCTGTGCCCTTTTTTCAGTATTTCCATACGATGAGCTGGAATGCGACAGTTCCTTTTGTTTCCCCCTTCTTCTTATACGCGTTTCAGAGCGCTTCTGACCCAACTTAAACTGAACTGAACTGCTATACTGCTGGACTGAAGTCTAAGACAGCTTCTGCTTCAAGAAAGGAATCAGTCACAGCGCTTGCCTTAGTTACTGTTCCTTCTCTTTCTAAACTTTACTTAATTACTTCAACTCCACTTAACTGAACTAAAAGCACTACGATTGCTTCCAGTAAGAAGTCTAAACCTTAGCCTACAACAGAAGATATTCAACCTGGCACAAAGTAAGCAAGGCGTTGCTACTACGGGAATAGGTCTTGTTTTTTAGTGCTCGGAATATACACCTTTCTAGTAAGTAGGCTGGAGAGGTTGTGAACCGGAGTATGAAAAGATAAGAAATCACAATTGGAAACTGGCAAAGCTGTCTGTTGGGCTTGGCTAGCTAATAGGTCTAGCAATCGGTGAATGAAGCTCACTTCCTTAAGCTAGCGAATGGTGACAGTAGTTAAAGATGCATTTTGAGATAGCTTTTTCCTCGGTATCTTTACTGAGAAAAAAAAAGGGGTGTATGCACCAAGAAGAGAAGGAAAATGCACCCGCTGTCACATTTATGATTAAAATAAGGTTCCTTTTCATCTGCTTTGCATGTGGATTGAGATCGATCAGCTGCTGGAGAGTGACTTGTTTTGGTGGTGTAAGCCTAGCTGCTCTTGTAGGCTTTCATAGTCTGCTTTTTAGTAAGCCAATCGGCCCATGATTGTTTGCGATCCTTTGTTATAGCAGTAAAATGTATAAGTTAAGAGCTCTAGTAAGAATAGCCCATGTGGCCATCCATCTATGTATGACTTTTGATGCTGGCGGGCCTGTTGATAAAAAATGGATAAAATAAAATAGGGATGATAAGCATTTTGGCTTGGAACATAGCAAAGTGCGTGCTTGATAGGTAAAGTGCCCATAAGTTCATGAGTGCAGTTTGCTTGTGCGGGTGGATCATTTATTTATTCTTTGCACCTGAACAACCGGAGAAATCTTAGTTCGTGAAGGTCGAGAAAGGAGGACAGTATGGACTTGATGGAGCAATCGGTGAGGTGCAGAACTTAATATGGGGCGATATCATCTATTAAAGCGTCCCTTCTGCTATTGTTTGCCTAATTTGATCTGGAAGCTCTAGAAACAATGAAGATGTGGTCTCCGGTAGTTCTGGCAATACTTCATGCCCATTATCGCGTGAACAATGGGGACATCCAGCTAACCTTTGCTGTCGGGGGCCTTTCTCTTGGTGTTCCTGGTCTTGGCGTAACACCAATGAAACTGGTACTGTCGACATGATTTTGGCAGTCTATAGCTCGCTCCTATGATGGCGAGCTGCGGCTTGCTTTGTTCGCCCGTAATGGCCTTCCTTGTTAAAGCGTTCCAACGACATGTTTAGTCCTCAGTCTCTACTTCCCTCCCGGCGCACTCCAGTTTCCCGTAGCAACTACAGCAAGCTGCCTAGCTCACTGGCTCGTATGACTAGCTCGTTCACTTTCACTCATCAGCCTAGTTCTAACAAGCCAAAACTCCCTTCCTAGTTTCGCTACCCTGCTTTATCTGGGGAGATAGCTTACAGCAAAGGGGGTCGTGAGGCGCGGAGCGTCCCGATTTAAATTGTTGGAGGAGTATTGGTGATGAAGAAAGCAAGTCCCAATAGCTTCTTCTTCTCATTCACCAGTAGGTCATTCCAGAGTGGTGCTTCTTTATCCTCTGGTTCCAGGTAAAGTTCCTCATTGGATTTCTTCATGTGAGATTTAGGCTTTTCTATGAGCTTTGCTGAAAAGCATAGGTTACCGTACTACTCCCAAAAGAAGGTTGTTGTCAAAGCCGTTACCAGTCCGTGTTATACCGCAGGACCTCTCGATATCAAATAGAAAGTCGAAGAAGTGCGTAGAGTGAACCCGCAAAGTAGACAGCAATTTGGAAAACCTTATACCATACCGCGTCGAGAATTTTGATATATTTTAATCAATTAAGAAACTCATATATAGTTAGATTTGTGCATTCTTTTGTTTTTCTTGCTTATAAGTTGCTGCGCCCTCACTTGAATGAAACTTCTCTTGAAAAGCTACCTACCTGCCTTTCGGAGTAAGCGTTGCCTCGAGACCAGCGTTGGGAGCAGCGAGCACTTACTTTTCAAAGCCATGAAAGCTATGTATGCTATGCCTTTTTTTATTTGACCTTTACCGGGGCCCTACATACACCTATCAGTTGAACTACTTTTCCTTACTAACTACACTTTTTGACGCTTGCTTAGTAAAAAGAAAGAGAGGCAAGTGGCTTTCTAGTGAAAATTTACCACCTAATTAGGTTTTTTAAGAGCAGTAGATTAGCTACAATGAACTCAAAACTATAGAAGCTATCTGTGTCGGGCTTTTCGTTCGTAACGAACCAATAGTGACTTATGGCGCGACTGAGCCAGTGCTCTAACCAACTGAGCGATAGATATCCCCCTACATGATATTTTATCGACCTTATGGATGAACATATATATAATATAAGGTACTTTTTTAAATAACGTAATTCTGGTATCAAATATTGTAATTTGGCACATGGTGTTCCTCTCTATTTGCCTTTTATTGCACCAGATATACCAACTTATGTGAGCTAGTTGAACGGAAACATCTTCTGACTGAACCAATTCTCGTCACACACACAACACTAGCTTATTCACTACAGGTGGTTTAACATATATATTAAGTAATGGACAACTATGCAGCACTTGATGCATATAGTAAAGCTCCACTAGTAACTGGACAAACGAGGAAATCTCACTTATAAAAGTATATATAATAGCTTTCAATAACTAGGAATAGGAAAGAGTTCCTGCTGCGCGCCTTGCTTTTTCAACGAATAGATAAGATAAGTTGTCCTGCTCACTCGAACAAGACCTTGTCAAACAAATAGCTAAGTGAGATTGTCAGGAAAAGAAGTGCATTCTTTGAATAAGCAATCCAGCGCGAACACAAATATGTACTATATTGATTCCTTATCTGTTACTTATTTCCGTGCTTTTTATTAGCCTCTTTTACTTCTTACATGCCTTACTAACTTGATTCCATAGCTCAGTAGGGCAGTTCATTCTACTGGACCGAGCTTTAAAGTTAGTAGTTTCTAGCAAAAAGAAGTGACACTTTATAGTGCTTATTTCATTTTGAGTCGAGCCACTGCTAAGACCGAGAGTGGACCCTTGACAAGATCACCAATACGGCATAGGCAATGCTGGTACCATGTTGTTAGAACATAATATGAGTATATTCCCATTTTTCAGAACACGAGATGTTCCACGTAGCATGCTGCTTATGACATGCAATTCTGTTGAATACTTACCCTCGATCTCACATATGTTAGGTGTAAAAACTGTCCAGAATGCGTGATTTTTTTTCCTTTTTCACTAAGCTCCTCCACTTTTTGTACGCACGTCAATAGTCAAGGTAGTTGCAGCCGCTTCTTCCATCTTTCATAAGGTGCGCGAATTCGATCCATACGCTTGCTTTGTCTGATTCTGTGAATCAGAACCCAAAAAAAAGCTTAAGTCTTTCAGAGTTTGCCACTCTTCCTATAAGGACAGGAGGCGCATTTCTTTTCTCATAAGGCAGGAAACCAAACAGCAGAAGAGATACAGAGTATATACGATAGACTGGATGCCCGACAAACGAAGAGGAGCAGACAAGTCAAGTAGAAAGGGTGGAAAACCTGGCGAAAGATCTTCCTATTATAAGGATCCGCAACTTAAGTGCGCCAGAACATCTTTGATTACGTGATGATTTTGCTTACTCTCGTAGTAAATTTCGTTTTTGGATGAATGTGTGAAAAATGTTGATAAGATAACGTCGGTCGGTTCGTTCTTTCAAATTACACACGTATGGACTAGTGCAGCTTGTGTGTATATGTGTACCATTCGGCCTACTGATTCTATGTTCTGCCCATGCATATTTGGATTAGCTCCTTGTGTTTGCATTTTACATACTCCAAACTTTCATTTTTCGATGATCAAATAGCCATGTTGACTGTGGCCCATGCATGTGGAAACTTAGCTATACACATGATTTTCCCATAAGCTTTCGCTCGAAGACGAATAGTATAGTGTATTTAATAGAGACAACCTGTTGGTTTTTTATGAATGTGATAGCTAAAAAAAGTGATTATTCGCTTGATCAACTCTTGCCATCACGCAAGCTCTGGCTTTAGCATCTGCCGAGAACATCTAACCGAAAATAGAAAAACAGTGCCTGGATTTCAATTTGATACCCTTAATCTCTGAAAAAGGTAAAAGTAAAGTTGAATTTCGAAATTCAAATTCCGTGTGAGAAGTATGAAAATCCATAAATTCACTACGAAACAAGGCCGGAGCCAAGCCAAAATTGGAGTGAAATGTTTAAAAAAGCAGTTAATTAATGATTGTAAGTATGAAGAGAGAAGATAAAAAAGTCAAGATGGAAAAAATCCAGTGGAAGAGCTGGGTTCTGCATATTCACATATATAGTTTCACTTCTATAGTTGAACTTTTCTTTACTTACGAAGCTAAGGAAAAGCTAGGAATATGTATGTGTAAATGAGTCCAGACCCATTCTACCGGCTTGACTCATGCCCAAAAGCGTCCTACCAAAAACCTTTGGTAATCCTCGCAGCTTATCAGCCTCAAGCTTTTTCTACAGGTCGACCACCACGGCCCGCCGCCATTTTTCTCAGTGTTCAAGCCACGGGCAATTCTGACTTTTCGAGAAAACAAGATCAAATACAGCCTACTCAAGAACAAAGTAAGCAAGAGCGAAAAAAGACTACTCAAGATAAATCTAAGCAAGACCATCACAAACACCCTCAAAAATTTATTCAATCCGGTATAAGCTTCATCGGTCAAGACGAAAGAAAGCTCTCTGAACTTTACCAACTAGCTTGACTCCTTCCTTATCAATGAGGCGGGGCTCTGAGACCTTGCCTATGACCTATCTACTCGTGCTGTATCAGGGGGCCATTAAAAGTGTAAAGGCATTGGGTCAAAAGTTAAAGTCTAGGCCATCACAAGTGTCAGTCTCGACCATCCAAAGTTTAAATGGGTCCAGTAAAAAAGAAAAGATTGATTGTTAAGTAGGCAAAAGCAGCGCAATTTAATTATTTCTGTGAAGTAGTTCGCGTATTCCTTTTCTTTCAATCTGGTAGCAAGCATCTTGGCTTTGAAGTAGACATTGAAAGCGTATATGCTTCTAGCTATAATGACTACAGCTCATCTTCTACTAATAGGTAATAAAAAAGAGCGCTCTGAGAAAAGAGAGTGTCATTTCGAAGAAAGGCAAGACCAGCGGGTAGGAAAAAAAGAGAAGAGTGGGGTGCATCAAAAAAGGTGCTTTTAAATCGGGAGATGATCACGCAAATTTGGTTTTTTTTACTTGGATTAATTCAAGTTCAATTTAGAACATATAGTAGGAATACTCAGCGGAGGCCTTTCCGCGTTTGATATGCGATATGTTTGGAGGATTCCCCCAAATCCCGTGGGCAGATATAGATGTCCATTACCGTGTTTGTTTTTATAGAAAACTTGTTAAATCCAGGCGTAAATCCGCCTCGCCCTTGCCCTAGCTCTAGACTTAAATTCTGCTCCTTCTGATAGATCACCTGCTTCCCTTCCTCTTCCTGCTGCAGATGAAGATACTTTTTATCCACTCCTTTCCTATACCGCGCCCTATGCCTATTACGAGCGATACCCGTATTATACAGTAGCTTCCGTGGGAGAAGAGGGAGTTCACAGACCAGTAGTAGAAGGAAGGCAAATAAAGAAGTTCGAATTTCCCTGATTTTGCATATAGAAAAAGTGTTGATAGCCCTACATATCTTCACCGAAGGAAGTGGAACCAGCCGTCCGCCATGCTTTCTTTGCCAAGAGAGCGTCATGTTCTTGTGAAATTTTCCGCAATCGGTGACTACCTGGCGCCTTGGATTTACAAACATGTTCCCACGCAACAAGGTTTATTTTCCGTATCTCCCACGCCTAAGAGTAGGTTTCGTTATAAATGTAGGAGGGCTCAACGAGTCAATTGCCGGCACCCGATATGCTATAAACGATAAAAAAGGATAAATAGAGCGGAGGGATCTTTTTATCCTGCTTTCTTTTTTCAATCATTTCTATTTCTTTCTTTCCATTTTCCGTTAACAATAAAGCTTTCACTTTTCTCTATCTAGCATTCGATTTGTCAGCTTGTCAGTTTGTTCACGAATAGGTGCATATGCCAGTATGAGGTCTTGAACAGATAGAGATGCAAACATTCCATCCTCGGTTTATATATATGATATATTATTAAAAAAAACCCAATCGTTTGTTCTACACAAACTAGCTACTAGTACTTGAGTAGTTAGTGCTTCGTATTCCGGCGAATAATAAAATATGTGTTCTGCGCAAGTGAGTAACTACGGCATGAGAGATACACTACGGCATGTTACGCTACGCTCAATCCGGTGCTTGTTGGCGATACTCCACTCGAATTCATACTATCTACGAAAAAGGTCAACTCGTGAAAGATTCACTGTACTTCTACTGGTGAAATTCCGGGCAAAGAAACACATAGGAGATGAGAGATCCTTCCATTTCCGATCAGAAGTAAGTGCCAGAGCAAAGATATAAAGGCAAAGTCCATCCATCTGTTTCGTAGGAGCTCCTATAGAGTATTCAAACTCTAGCTCTTTAAGCGAATCCACCCTCCCTTTGCGTATGTGCCCGCCTTTACTACAGAGAAATTGACAACACAGGCTTTGGCTTTGACTACTGTAGAAAGAGTAAGAAGCTTAAACTCCTCATGCTACATAGTATGATACTAGGCCGATAGTGAGTGCTCGAGGTAGCAAGTAAAGTTGTAAGGACTCCTGCTTTCATGCTTAGCAAGAGTGGCTTTGGCGGGTTTCAGCGCAGTAGCGTACTCTCATACCTACACTCGGTATATATCAAAAATGTACTCTCATAGCTAGTAAGCAACCGGTGTTATTAAGGTTCCAAGTAACGAAGCTCACAGGATCTAAGAGTCTCGCTACAAGTCGAGTTTCAATGTGGTTTTTTCGTAGAGAGTTTCTGGTCCGATCTTTCCTAAAGATATGTGATTGTACAATTGGAGAGGAGCCGTCCCCTTTCTTTCTTTGTAGCAATTAGGGATTGGTAGGAAGGTCTGCTTCTCTGAGAATAGCTTTCGTTGCTATTTCATACGTTTGAAGTTCAAGATATCTATCACCTCTAGGCAATTTATTATCAGACTCTTCTTAGCTACGATTCCGATCAGCTCACCGGTAAAAGAGTGTTCAGTAAATATCATAACCTCACTTCGAAGGCATCCAAGAAGGCAGGAAGGGGTAAACAAGAGCCTAATTATTGTGGGTAGGCTTCCATCTTGCTGCTTTTATTCCTCTTATTTCTCTATATCTATCTGCTTTACCACATTAGTTTGAGAAGAAAACTGTCCAATTTCTTAACTGTAAGCACCAAGCCAAAAAGTCTTTCCATGACCCTAGATGGAGCTCGTCCCCAAGTAGGTTATTAATGGAGATAGCATCCAGACACGAGAGTTATCATCGACTTTCATGAAGGGCTATTTAGTGAGAGCTTTTGCCAATCATTCTTAGTTTCGTAGCTAAGGAGAATAGCGATAAGTAAAAGGAAAGTAATATGTTTCCCCTTGCATGCCTACCGAGGCAGTATAAGACCGCGATTAAAAGAGGTAAGAATATTTTAATGAAATAGCTAGTCAAAGAGGGGAGCAGTAGGTTCCTAAATAGGCGGCTAAATAGGCGAGAGAGGATGCACATGAAATTAAGTAAAGCGAAAGAAAGAAGGAGCTCATCTTTATTCTTCCTATTAACTTATTGATTCCGCTTTTACTAAGCAATCTTTAGCCGGTAGACAACAATTGGTCTTTCTCATCCTATTTTCACCAGCACCAGATTGAAAGATTGGGTGTGGTTGAAATGTTCCAAAGGAGCGATCGTAGAGTTAATGGAAGGTTTAGGAGTCGCCCCCCCGGGGAACGTCGTATATGGAAATAAAGGCGCAAGTGAAAGCAATGAGCGCTTTCGCATTCGTTATATATGAAAAAAGGCAGGCAGAAGCTCACTAAATTTCATCCGCCCGAACAAAGGTTCATCTTTTCAATCCCCAATTGCGAACTAATGATTTTTGACATGCTGATCGATCGGCGCGCGCGGGGCTCTCCACTTCTAAAGCCAATGCCGAAGAAGCTGTTGGAATAAACTGAACGACTCTACTTGGTTGGATAAATGACTTTTACCTACCCTTGCGAGGGAAGCATTCATGCGGCAAGTCATGGCTAAGAACTCACTACTCATACATACCAATAAATGAAGAAATTGAGGCTGGATGACGTCCCATTGCATTTCTTTCCCCGGCGCATTCTCGTCGGGAATAACATCCCACTAATACCAGGCTGATAAAACATAATAGCTCTACTACTCAGAAATTTATAATACTCAATCGGAAACATTAAGCAAGCAAGCACTAGTGCCCCCCACTTCCGCTTAGTACGCCTGTCTGTCAGTCGTCTAACATCCTATGTGCCCTACTTAACTTATGCTCCACTATAAATGCAATTTGATAATCATTGCCTGCCAAGCAACCCCTTATTAAAGTAGGTTCATGTCCGTACTTAAAGTAACTGAAGTAAGTGAAGTCAGTGTACCAATGGAAGTATTACTTACAAGCTAAGCCTTTTGTGATAAAAAGCGATCATGAAAGCCTTAAACACCTATTGCAACAGAAATTCACCCATCCAATGCAGCACAAGGCCTTGCCAAAATTCATTGGACTGGATTACTCGATTGAGTACAAGAAGGGAATCCTTAATAAGGTGGCAGATGCGTTATCAAGGAGGGTTAATCCAAAAGAAGTTGAATTCGGTAAATTGCTTGTGGCATTATAGCCTAAATGGGTAGAAGAAGTTCAGAGAAGTTCTGAAGGAGACAAACTTGCTAATGAAGTGAAGGAGCGTTTAAAAGGAGGAAAAGATAAAAGTGAGTGGAATGAAGAAAATGGACTCCTGAAGAAGCAAGGAAGGGTTGACATTGGCTCTATGAATGATCTAAGGGGAAAAACAGGATTGAAAGGAGGGAAACGGAAAGATTCTATAGCAAGAAGGCATTGGGCTTCTCTGGCTTACGCCAGGCATTACTACTTTCTAATAATGAACCGTGCATTCATCCCTTCCTTAGTCAAAGGCAAAATTGATGTCGACCGCTTTGACAGACGTCGCTTTATGCTGAATAAAAAACTCTCTTTATAGCTACTGAGTAAGTATCAGGCACATAGCGGTATGATCGCATCACAGGAGTACATCCGAGTCCCTAGCACTCGACATTCCATCACAGGCTTTGCGGTCTTTAACAAATGAATGTAACTTGTTTTCCCGTATCGGTTTATTGATCTGCTTTCACTGCAGAATCTAGAAACAAGGTATCTTCCCTCTAGTTGACTTCTTTTATGACTCACTCGCGATGCACTGCTTTGCACTAGAAAGCAAGGATTTTTATGAGAAATAAACGAATGTAACTGCGTTGACTCCTACACAGTAGGTATGTTATTTGTAGAAAAAGCGGGGTTAAGATATAATGGTAATGGACCAAATCCTGCTCACGAAAGCCTTTTCTCTCTCGAGACTGAAGTAAATTCTTCTGGGGCTGAAAACACTTCTTTAGATAATGCGTTCCCGTACGATCCTAATATTGGCATTCTTGGTGCCATAGAATGACAGGATCTAGTATAACAGATTAGCCCTTCAACTCGAACTTTAGTCTCAAACAAGCTGATGTCTCGGATACGGCTATTGGTGGGAAGAAAGAATAGCCCATGGAATGCTTTCTTGCCCGCGTACTACTCCATCCAGTCTTGAGATGGGTACCTGCTTCTCCCTAGAGAATAGTGTTTTTGGCAGCTGGTACAGCTCTTCAATGCCTGTATCGAGATATTCTCTTCTCATTTAGTATTGGTATGCTCCTTGATAGTAGCTTCTTCGATTTGGAGATTTAAGCATTTACTAATATCTTGATTTAAGAATAATTAAATAAAAAGAGGTTTTTCAATGACAGCGGAGATCTTAGCTTATCTAGTGTAAAGTAAACAACATAAAATATAAGATCCATACTATCAATGTAGCAGGAAAGACTGATGAACCAAGTAGCCAAGGCAAGGCACAAGCGAGAAAAGGATTAAGATAGGCTCAGTTGATGGCCCGCCCAGTAAATAGCCAGAGGGATCAAAGCAGCTGTGGCCCGAATGAAAGAGGAATCGACTCAATTGCGGGGACTGGGGGCATCCCATTGGTGACAGTGCGACCGTTGTAAAGGGCCAGTCCAGCTCTTCCTTTCCGTTCCCACTGAGATATTCGTGATTGTCAAGAACATGATCCTGATGTAATTAGATCTCAATATCCATATATACAGTAGATTCTCAAGATGCTGGGAATGTTGAGGGAGACTCTCAGCAAAAAAAACCGAGTAATGGCAACTCTGTCTACCATTGGTTCCCTTGCAGCTGCTATGGGTCCTACTGTTGAGAAAACAAGCAAAGTGATTGAGATTTATCTCATTATAGTATTTTCATTGATTCTAATCTTAAGAGATGATGTATAACACCTGCCAGATGGTCTGGTCCTAAAAACTGTGCTTAATGTGTAAGTCTCCATGTCCAGCAATGTCTTCTCTTTTTCTATTTGTATGTATTGTTGGTTATGTGTGTAAAATGTGTAGTCTATGGTTATAGAAAGAGTAGTCCTCTCTTGGTATGAGATGTTGCTGTCATTCTCTATGAAATCTCGCTCTTGCATTGACTCACAATGCTTTATTCTCTCTAAGGTGTGGTTCGCCGCACTTAAGTCCAAGGAGATTGGAGAGAGGTACTGGACGTATTCCTAGGTACCTCAATCTTAGATTCGAGCCCACCGGGAAAGGTTTAGAAAACCGCTCGTTCCAGCCCCTGCTGGCCAAGTCATTTCTGACCCAATAAATAAAGTTAACAGTGCCTGAGAAATAAGGGCGGTGTCGGGGGTCCCACTATCAGTTTTTTCCTGAGCCCACAAAGTCAGTCGCAGTGTGCTGATTTGGATAAGGATTTTGTATAATAGCTGACTGGCATGTATAATGCTACAAATTCTCTGAAGAAGTAGGCACTCTCCTTTGCTACTAGCTGTTTGCTCGTCACACACTCCTCTCTTGAGTGTCCATATCTGCCGCACTTGAAGCAGATCTGATGGATGCTTTCATACTCTACCCGCCAGGTTTTCCTTCCCAACCTTCCACTTCCTAGTAGGGGGGTTAATCCTTTTGTTTTGATCTTTTTGCCAGTTAGGTGGAACATGTAGCTAGGACGAGAAAAAGTTTATTTATTCTCTTTGCCGAAGCTTTCATTCAAGAACGACAATAGGAGAAAATGATCTTTCTTATCGAAGCACTTCTCTACGTCACATTGGACCAACTTCTCGTTAGGTGGCCATGCATAGCGCGTATGAAGGAAAGAGTCCCCCGTCTTGGTGGGAACCCGTGTTCTTTCTCGGAAAAGGTGGAATCCCATGTCTCATTGAGCAAGCAGGAGAAAGAAGAAAACCTCGAATAGGTTCTTCTCTTTGCAAGTTCATCTTACTGTCTAGCTGCTTCAATCAAGGCGCTAAAGCCCTTCGATCAAATGAAAGTCCCACAGCTGATTCAATAGCAATCCTCTATCAAGCACCGGAAAAGGAAACACCAACAACGGTTACTGATCCACGTCCGACAACAGGAAAGAGAGAACGAGCGAATTCAATAGCTGCCTAAGAAAGGATGGAAAAAAAGCCATTCAGTGCAAGTGGTATCCAAGATTAAGATAAGATCCCGGTTTAGTTTAGAAAGGATTTGCCCGCACCTATCCTCCCATTGCCCCTACGACGATAACACACCTTGTATAGCGGTTTGGAACTAGTAATAGACCTGAAAACTAAACTTACCTTATTAGTCTTATTAAATCGTAGCGGCTACTACGAAATGGAATTCCCGGGACTAGGAACACCTACTTCCTTAAACTGTTCACCGAACTATTCTCTTCGGTTATATGGAACTAGGTAACTGAGATCAATTGGTCAGTACAACCATCCTAATTCAACACAGACATAGGCCCGATTTTCTGGCGCATTGAGTTGTTTAGGTTCACTCTCGCAACCTCCTCGATTACCGCTGTTCACATTCACCTCTGATAGGAGCTCGTAAACCACGCAATACAGCAGTTCTTCCACTATATCAAATAGATCTTAGAGATCCGGATTCCAATTACTTAACCAAACGGGCCCTGGTGTGTTTTTCAGCATTTTCAGATCTAGGCGTGACATTAATTGATGCTCCGGCATCGTTCATAGCTCGCTCAATCCTAGTGTTACCTCTCTTACAAGGAATGGTAAAAATACCTGGGCCTCGCATTTTTTAGGAAGTTTCCTTCCCTTGGAACATTGCTGAAACATTATCTCCCACCTTTCTTTATCCATGCATCTCCTCTCAACTTACGCCTGTTGGTGCACAACTCCGGTCGCCTTGGCACCTGCTTTATTGCATCTAAAATAGGTATATTTACTTCAACTCTGCGGAAAGTTTCTAGGCGCATTTTCTTACTTCTTTGACTTCGCCAATCAGGAAATGGTGGAATCGGAAAACGTGCCAGCCAGGAAGAGCGGGGGATATGACACCGTTAGAAAAAACCATATATGAGCAAATTCAACGGAAAGGGCGGCGCCGATACACCATCTTAGAAGTGCCCAATTGAGCGGAGTGGCGTTCTAGTGGTCAAAAGGTTAGGATCGATGAATCGCTTTCACCAGGCTTCTCCTCAGCAGTAGCCTCGAAGGCAATTGCTGTAGCCCATGAAAGAATTAATAAAAGCGCTGGATAGTAAGAAAGGCGTAAAAAACGGCACTATTTCTTCTTTTTCTTTTCTCAAACTAAAACACTTCCGTTAAAGTACCCGAAGCTGGAAAGCGGAGCATTCCAAATGGAACACATCTTTTTCCAACACTAGAGAAATCGGGACAAAGAGCTACGGGTCAACTCTCATAGCCATGGATTCGGAAAATTCCCTACCGTACATAAAGATTCTCTGAGAATTGGATGCTCACAACGTTTAACATATAGAGTGATCTCATATGATAGTATATAGTTAATGTTGTTTGCAGTAGATCGGACTGAACATCATTCATGCAGCATGAAGGAGGTGAAGCGTAATTCTATCCGTTTTTTCTATTTATGAAAATCTTAAAAAAGAAAGAAGGAAAATAAGTGTGCCAGGAGTGGTATAAGGGTTGAGAGCTCATGATGCTATCAATTTATGCCAAAAACGGGAAAGGAGGCAGAACCTTCCATTTTGAAACCTGAGTTGGAAAGGATATTCGGTGAGTATTCAGATGTATTCCATGAACCCACTTCCTTACCGCCAACCAGAGCCTATTATCACCATATACCTTTGAAGCCAGAAACCAAACCAGTAAATCTCAGGCCTTACAGATACTCTCACCTCTTCTCTATCTGGCTGAAATTGAAAAGATCATTCAAGAACTATTGGACAGTGAGACCATACAGCCTAGTTCCAGTCCATTTGCATCACCTTTTCTATTGGTTAAGACAAAAGATGGGTCCTGGCGCTTATGTGTGGATTACAGACAGTTGAATTCACTGACTAGAAAGAAGAAATCCCCAGATTGATGAGCATTTAGATGAGCTAAATGGTGCTATTCTCTAAATTGGATTTGAGAGCTGGTCACCAAATCCGTATGGCCCGGGAAGATATTCCAAAGACTTCATTTAGAACTAATAATGGACACTTTGAATACAAGGTGATGCCATTTGGTCTATCAAATGCCCCGGCTACCTTCCCAAATCTAACGAATGATCTCGTTAAAGCTTCTATCAGAAGGTTCATTCTGGTTTCGAGGAGATTTTTCTAACCAGCAGCCAGAATTCAGAGATATCTGAAGGGCAGACTACATGCTATGCTACCGAGGGAAAGCCCAGCTTTCTGGCCTTGGTTGCAAAACGAGCAGTGTCAGAATGGGAAACCTACTTAGTTAAGTAAGATTCGTCAATCAGAAATCAAGCTTTCTCTAATCAGGTCTCTCTTTCATCTGCCTTCAACCTCTGATTTTCCGGACCAACACTCTCTCAAAGAGATAGTCCTTTCGGAGTCTACCATAAAGAGTAGTTCCTCGCGAATAACTACATGAGTTATGAGCGAGCCCAAAGAGCGAGAAACGGAATTAGTTGATCGCTTGTTACGAAGCAAAATAATATTCAATCAATGGCAATCTAACTATCCGTACTAATATGATCCCAGTCTATCGGGAGGGCCCGTAGGATAATAGTACCACGAAATCATAAATTTGACTAAAAAGTCTAATCGTTGAAAGAATGAGTGCGATGCGGGTGCTTAAGTGTTAGAAAATAGTAAGTGCAGTTATCCTCGCTATATCAAATATAAAAGCGGTACGGAGCTGGTTCTAAACCATTCATTGTAAGCGCGAGACTCTACTTGTCAGTCAATTACCTTCCAGGGGCCTAATGAGCATGTGGATTCGTCCTTCTTCAGCAAATCCATTCTGATGTCTACCCACTTCAGTGAAAAAAACTAATAAAGGAGCGTTGTGAAGACAGAAGTAGAACATCTTTTGGTACATTTGTGAGAAAAAAAAGAAGCATTTAATATTTTATGAAAAACTTCTCGCGATTGGATGTATCTCAAGCACCTAGTATGTAAAAACAAGTAGCGTACGTTGCTTTGTTTGCTCCGCAACCTCATCATTCCCTTGGTAGTAGTTCTTCGCTATAGTTCGGATGATGCTAACGAGAACTATATTATTGATACGAGAAATAGCATAAGCGCCACACGACGTTAGTTCCGAGCCCGTAGTAAGAAGAGTATGATTTACCGACTTTTGCACCGATCTCTTGTGAGTCATCAGACAGAACTCTTACTCAGAAGAAGCCAGGAAAGTGAAGAACGGTCACCATCACTTCGTCGAAAATGGTGGGATACATGTGGAAGTGTGTGAGCTCGTGAATGAGAAAATCCAATTGAGCCAATTTACCGGGCAAGTGGGAATAATCAAAAGTAACCCCATTTGGGAGAATTTCATTGTCCCGGCTCAGTTTTTGGCAGACCACGCGAAAAGCGGCCCTCCTAAAACTCACAAGGAGTTCCGGCCCCCACCGCTGTGGGTAGTTCGTAGGAATTTACACATATAACGAGTAAAGTTCGTTGTTGAGCTGCGCTTCTCTCGAGAATAGTGCGACTTCTACAGAGATGCGTGAGAGAACCTTTTTATATGCGTATCGGCTAGGATAGTGGAATAAGCAGGATAAGCAGGATAACCTAGAGAGTTGTCAGCATGAACTGGAGTTGTTGTCTTGGAATTAACTGGCAAAGATGTATTGGGTTGTGTTGAAAAAACACATTTCGAATTGAAAAATGAATTTATAGTTACGAGATAAGCAACTAAGCAAGAAGAGAGGCAAGTACTAATAGTGAACAAGGTGCCTTCGTTCATATCAGCTGGGACCCGGTCCATATCAACGCCCATATCATTTCTTTTGGCGATGGAGCCTAGTTTCTCGTGGGAAATCCATGGCAAATCCCTTTTTTCCAAGCCCAGAAGGACTCTTTTCTTCTTATGGAGCGTAAGCAATCCACCAAAGAGGGGGGTGCCTTATCTTAAGGGCCCCTCTAAGAATGACTTGGGTAGGCGAAAGACATACCAAATGCGAGTTGCTGGCTGTGAGGAGATAAATTTACACTATAATCAATCATTTCGAAATGGATTGAATAGGAAACACCATCTTCCATATGAAAGAAGACAGCACTGCAGCTAGTAAGTAGTCAACAAACTCCACAAACATACCTATAGAGACTAAGCATTAAAGTCTCATATGATTCAATCTCAAACTTGAAAATGCCTTATACATAGTCGTCATAGTCTTGGGTCTTACCATAATACTAGCTACTAAGATGTGGATCAATTTCTTGGATGGTACACACACATACATTGTTGTCAAGTTTGGGGGCTCAAAAATGTGATTCATTTGATTGACTAGGCGCGAAGCGGCTATTTATTTCCTGCGGCTATCTATTTTTTTTTTTTTTAGTGAGGCCGGCCTCCTTGAATCAAAAGCGCTGTTCTTCGCTCAGCATTTTTCTTGTCTATGAAGATCTTGACAAGTGAATGCTTCGGGTTTAGTAAGGAGAAATGCCATACGGTCTTTTTCAATTTAGATAGGCGGCTACTTATTGCTTTTGAGCCTGTTTACTTATTTATTGAGTACAAAAACGAAAGTGTTTACCATAGCTAGCTCTTTCGCACTATTAGTATTCGAAACTAGGTTCTGCACAGACGAATCAATTGAGTGAATAATTGTGGTATCACTCTTATTAGCAATATTAGCTCTGCACTCATTATACCCTGCGGAGAATTTAAGAGAAAATAGCTACTAGTCAGGCTTTGTCAATAGTCTAATTGACTACCCACCTGGTATAAAAGAGCCACCGATGTGTAAAAAGCCCAGTAGGCGGCAAACTCCCAGCTTTAAGAAAGTAGTTGATTACCAGAAATTTAATAAGAAGAGGCTGGATTCCAATACCAGATATACAGCAGCAGGGCAGTCCTTTCACATAAGACAGTCCTTTCACCACCACATAAGAAAATAGATGCTGCGCAGAAGAGAGTGGGCCCAATACTTTATTCTGAAAAGATAGATAGCCTCATCAGCTACTCTTCTTGGCGAATGTCTGGGAAAGAAGTGGGCCAAATCGCAGAGCAATCTTTCTTTCCTGATGTTGTGTAGAAGAAAATCTGGGAGACTTCTAAATAAAGGGGAAGGAGCGATTTACGTTGAGATATATTCTTGTGTCTACTTTCAAAAAAGAGGTGGTGGCACGCACTGTAGTGATACTTTGGCTAAAGCAGATCAATCATCAATAAATACGAAGAGCTCCAGCCATTTTAATACGAGTGAGTCCGCCCTCTGTGGAAGAAGCAATAGCTGCAGTTTTTACTAACTGCGCAAGCAAGAAGAATAATACGTAGCAAAATAAGATCGCGGCAGAATTGATCTTATACCATAATCTAGCGAGGAGATGTGTGTCGAGAAGATCAAAGAAAAAGCAAAGGCCACCAGCAAGCTACACATCGCTGTCCTTTGACTCTCTCCCTGATTCTCGGAGTACCGCTTTGGAGAATAGGAAAGTACTTACTTGGCAAGCTGTCTAAAGAAATGAACGTCTTTCACTCAAGTTCACCTCGACTACCACCGCGTTACGATATTAAAATGAGATATATGTAATTGCGGCGCCTATTCCTTCTTTTTTAAGATCGAAGGAGGCTCGATAACGTCGATTTCATACATTTATGTTTTTTCTATATGAGAATACGACCTCGGGCGGTTCTTCAGGATTGACGGATTTCTTTGCCAGAAAGCACTTTTTCAAGAGATTGATTAAACTACTGAAGTTCGAGATTTCCCGCATGAAGCATTGAGATATTTGCTCACATTCGTGGCGAAAGAAATCACTTATTTATTTTCGTTACTAAAGTAGCAAAAAGGTAGGCGCGAAGCGAAGCAACTGAATAAGCACAATTAGTGACACGCTTCTCATTAAAGGCGCGGAGTGGAGGGGGTAGGTTTTGCGAAGGAAGAGTCGATCTTAGAATGAAAGAGAGAGATCTATCCCCAACTTCTATGACCCATTCACATTGAGAAGTTCTATGCAAAGCTGCTCCTGTCCTTGTTGGTTCGATTCTACTTTCATCATTATAGGTCATTGCCAGTAAGGAAGACAAGTTCCGTCGATGAATCGATTCTAGTTAAGTACTCAAGCTCGGAGGAGAGCTCGGCACCCAGCGAAGGAGCATCTAATGATTCTAAAGGGAGCCCGCTACAATTCCTATCGCCGTAGCGATGCGATTACCAGAGCTATCAAACCAGACTTTAGCTAAGTGGCCGAAATGAATATAGGGATGGCCTAGTGTCAGCTAAGAATGGGCCTAGTACTCTTTCCAAAAGAAAGGAGGACTCTATATCCTGGGCTTTCTTCGTCTGGAGTTCTACCTCCGCCGCTTCGAGTTAAGGCCGCAGGTGAGACGGGTTCCATAAATTACACAAGCATGCTTTAAGTAAGAGATTGAGATGGCAATAAAGATTGTGCTTGATTGGCTAGTAATCTCTCTTTCATATGGGAATTTTCTTCTTATGATCGTATAACTCTCTCCCACCCCCGGGGCAAAGTTCCGCTTTGATTCTCCCCCGGTGAGGGTATAATATGATTTTATATTTTGATCTTTCTGTTTATGGCTTGATGGTAGTTGTGACTTACCCTGACTTGCGATATAAGACTGAGAAAGAAGCTTCAGTCAACGAAAAGCAGTGAATTGGATTCTTGGGTGGTCTTGACGCGTATATATGAGGCTGCAAAAAGAAAATATACTCCATCTTCGTTCACCAAACCTGAAGTGAGAAAAGACAGCAGCTAATAGAATAGGCGTAGAAGCACCACGTCAGTATAAGCGTGGCTAAACAAATATAGGTATCAAACTTGAAATATTAGAGAAAGATCTTCTTCTTCATCCCCGAATTTAGCTTCTACCAAGCGTTGATTTTATACTGAGGATCCATCTAATAAAACATTGAAAAATACCTTGAGGTAAGATTTTATACTTCATTAGAAAAGAAAATGTTCAGGGCAATAAGCCATCAAAAAGTAGTCATAATAGCCTATAAGTAAGGCAAAGCACTCCCTGCCCGACTTGGCACTGGCAGAGAAAGCTCACTAGAGGAGTAAAGAAGAAAAAGTATTAGTGAGGCGCGGAGCGTGGAATATATGATGTCATTCGTGGGAATCCGAGCTTTTTCTTATCCTCGCTCTTACCATAGAAGAAAGACTGAGAATCAATGCAAAGCCGTGAAAATGAAGTAGAGGAAACTCCTCTGAAAATTGTCAAAGATATGGCAATGGATGATGTGGAAAAGTCTGACAAGTGGCTTGGGGTTTTTATTTTTATACCCGGAGAAGAAAGATTCTCTCAAAGCGCGGAGTTGGGGGAGTAAGTGGTTTTTCTTTAGGTTGCCAGAGTCCCGCTCTTCTCAGGAATGAACTCGTTGGCGGTGGGAAAATTCCTTTTTGGTACCCGCCCGGGGGATCCTTTTGAAACGTCACGTGTATCGTCGTGCCTTGGAAGAGCTTTTCGTTTCCTTACCCAACCAAAGCTGCGCAAGATAAAAGATAAAAAGCAAAGGGGGACCAAATGATGAATAGACAACGACTAGTAGGCGCCCTCTTCTTGACTTTATAAAACTTGCAGCGAAGAAAGAGGAAGGCGCAGTACTGCACAGGGAAGGACTATCAGAGTATAGCTTCAATGAAGTAAGTAGCCCGCCTAAGGAGCAGCTCTGGACCAGTACTCCCTCTGCTCTGGCCCAAGGGCAAGAAGCTTGAAAGTAGGCAAGCAAAGTTCAGTTCATAAGCGGTTGAAATGAAATGAAAGACGAGAAAAAAAAATATGAGTTTATGAGATTCCCTTTTCTTAACTCCACTCCAGCCACGAATCCAGGTAAGAAGCCTTGTAAGCTTCTACGAGAGTTTTGACTTGGTTATTCCATGTTTTCTTCTGTTTATCGCTTAGGTTGTTAGGAACTAGATCTTTCCATATTTTATCGAATAGCTCCGTATCAATTGCTTTCCTGGAAGGGTTTTCCACGGGTTTGATCAGCCGGGGAAGAGGTACCACAATGGGATTCATACTGTCAGATAAGAATGGTCCCCACTCTCCTTTCCACACGAGTAGATCTTACTATTTGGAATCTGAATCCAGACCTATATATGTGAAAAGCACTCCGCCCGAATCCTCGTAGTACTAAGTCGTGGCTTACAAGCTGTCCCCTCCTTGTTTGGGCAAGAGATATATGGTTTACCAACCGGGCATAGACACCTGATCATTTTGATCGAGCGTGCAGGAACACTTTAGTGAATCAAAAGAATAGAGACCAGGCGGAGTCCAATCGGAAGGTCGTGCTTTAGAGGAAGACTTGTGTCCTATAGGAAAAGCTGCCTATGTTCACCCGG